>OZ023168.1:9726023-9776023 GCA_963678695.2 Diplodus puntazzo
TCAGGGACCGCAATTCTCCAAAATAAGCGAAAGCTCTGTGGGACACAGTGTTCAGGAGAGAGGAATGGCTGCTCTGTAAACAAGACTGTGAAGGGGGTTCCAAAAACTGTCCCTATTTGAATAATGAGTCGAGGAAAAAAAATATATAACAGTGAACCCAGGAACAGTGGGACTAGAAAAATATTGGTTGAATTTGATTATATACCTTATTATCATACCATTTTCTATTCTTAAGCAGTGTCCTTTTGTCTTTGAAAATCGGAGTATTAAGTTCCCGGAAAACAACACTGACATTTTTTTAGCCAGGATTCTCTGCTGGGGATAATTTTGAAACCCTAATCAGAGAATCCCTGAAAAATGAACATCAAGGTCTTGATAACCACATCAGAACACGCTATTTTGCTTCAGATAGTGCCTGTGAATACAAAGTGGAGGAAAACATTTTTCTTTCACACATTAATGGTCGTACTGATAAAATTTTTATGTAGACAAATCATACACCCACAGATGTTGTAGAAATGTGTAGAGGTAAAATGTTTTTTTTGGGGTTCCAATTGTTTGTTTTGTTTATCTCCGTGTAAGAATTCTGACCGTTGGTTCCAGCTTCTTTCTGAACCAATAGTATTAAAGTGTTGGTATACTGTGGTACCTGTAATTCATCAGTAATCAGGAGACTTGGTAGTTGACAGTTTGTTGAGAAATACATGAAAATGGCCAAGTTCTACAGTACTGTCCCAGTTTAGCTCAGTTGCAATGTTTACATCAGCTGGCGTTAGCAACGTAAGCACAAGCTAGTTAGCATTAGTATCGTTACGATCATTAGTGCTCACGTTGTTAGCAATAGCGTCGTCAGCGTTGATAACTTTTGCTAGCTAGTGTTACCTACATTAATGTTTTTGGAGGCTAGCTTGAGCAACATTAGCTTGTGCAACAAACTGGCAACCGCTTGAGGGGGCAGATGAACAGCTGTGTTGTGATGCGAATATAATGGTAGGGGGAGATGGAATGCCACATTTAGTGGCTAAATGTTGTCAATAACACTTTTAGAGGTATAATTAGTCTAATCTTGTATAATCTGAACACAGCCACTAAAACTGCAGATGCCAGATTGAAACGCTGTGTGTGGAGCCGGAATAATTTTATTTCGTTCATGTCGAGTTTGCATGATGAGCTTTTTACAAGGTAACTAAACTGGATTTAGATCTGTTAAAAAGGGGGGAGGGGTTGTTTATTTGTGGGTTTATTTTCTTTTACACTTTTCATCTCCAAACTATGGGGCTCTCAGACTATTGCCTCTTGTGGTACAAAGTGCCATCAGGAGCTAGGGGCAAGCTGGTCAGCATGCCATTTTCAGTAGACATCTCTGCAACATCATACATATATGTACTATTTGACAAAATGTCACACAAAATGTTTCTTCACACTGTTGATCATGTCATGTCATCATGTTAGTTTTTGAACATTTTAAACCAAAAATTCTGACCATGCCTTACCAACTGTTTCTTTAAAAATGAAAAAACTACACAATGTTGTCAAGATGTCAGGCTTAAGACTTGTTTAGCAATCAATAGTCTATCTGAGTTCATTTTTGACAAAAGGTGATTAATTGGGGAGAGAGCAGCCTTGACCACTGAGTAGTTTCTATGGATGAAAAAGTTGAAAAGCTTAAAGATTGGTTTAATTTCAAAAGGTTGAAGTTTGGTATTGAAACTTTTTAGAAATGAATTTGTGTTTGTGATGAAAACTAGCTGAAAGGTTCTGAATTGCTTTCTCTCCTCTCCGTGTGGCTCCTCCAGGACTCCATTGGCTCCCAACTGAAACATGCTGTTGTTGTTAAATAGATCTCATCTTTCTTCGATACATTATGCACTCATTTTCAAGAGCACAGACTTATTTTAAAACTCTAGATGTGGACTATACACACATATACACAAGATATATGTCTTTGTCCAATGGTGAAAAAAAGAAAAAAAAAACACAAACCCAAAGACTTTATCTATGACACATCTGCTTCACTACTGCAATCTGTTAGCAAATAAGCAGCTGTTGGAAAAAGGCCCCTGGTACTCATTGCACAGTTTGTAAGCAGCAGTCAGCTCCCAGGGCCTTTTGCAGCTGCAACAGATCAATGTTATTGGCTTAAAAAAAACACTTGAATAACTACAGAAGTAGAGCTCTTCCCTGCAAAAAAGAAAGTCTTTAAATAGGCCTTTAAACCCAAGCAGGGCTTCTGTAGAAACAGCGATCGGTGGAGAAGGACAAGCACATTTGAAATAAAATGTACCGGGAAGAAGTCATTTACAAAATCAGACCTCTGATGTACAATTTACAGCCTAGATTTCACAAACTCTGTTTTTTTATTCGTCATTTCAACAAGGATTTGCAGAAAATCAACTGAGCCCTGCAGCTACAGGACAAGCCCATCTTATTTATCCATAATACCCTACCCCTGTGGTTCAATTCAAACTCTGCTGCATTACCTTAGCTATAACTATTTGAGATGTGGTTATGAGGCTTTTTCGACAATAGAAAAGATAAATCCAAAAGTCTTAAATACAGAAGCATCAACCATGACGCTTTCTATAGGTTTCATTATATGTTAGTCCTAAAGATTAATGTCGAATTACTGATCCAAAGGAATTATAAAGGTTTTTGGGAGGGATCTCTATTTGCAAAAAACTGTAATTCTGGTAAAAGGATGGACGTCTTTAAAGGTGGTCTTTGGAGTTCTGGGGAAGAAATTTCATCTTGGTGAGAAAGATCATGACTGAACAAACTGACCTTGAACTAGTCATTCACACGATTTCATACTGTTTTACCTGGTTTACATGTGGCAGACCCTGTCACCCTTCTAGCTTCAAACCGTGTTCTGCGAACAACTTGTATATTCATTTATAGAAAAACAACATTTTTCTGAATTTGTATTCTTACCTTATTAAAATTCTGAGTTTGAATTTCTTCTCCAAAACTATTAAGTGCCACATCAATGCGATTTTCCCCAGGTACATTTTGGTCATTTTCGTACATTCAAAGTTCAACTAAAAAGGCATTCATAGTGTAATTGGCATGGCTTTCTGAAAGTAATTACACTAATGTGGCGACACTTTTAGACATTTCCCCATTGCTCTCTTGTTTCACCCAGACACCCAAAACTTGAAGCATGCTTGCATCTCTGCTGAACAGATTTCACAATACGACCAATAAAGTAACATGCCTACATTATGTGGAACCCAGAGCCATGTAGCCATGTATTGTATTATTCTTTATTTTATTCCACACTATTCATGTTATTGCACAGTTGTTTATGTCTTATGCTTCCGTACAATAACTGCATGGCACTTGATAAAGGACACAGGCAACACCGTATGTGTCCCAGATTCTGTCAATATTTCATGATAAACTGTGGTATTTCAAATGAGTCGCAAACTGTAGCGATTAACAGCACATTTGGCCATTTTAAAGCCTTTTAAAGGCCATTATAAGAGTGCATTACCCTTCCCTACAAAAAAAATGTACTCACCAGATGGAGGTCCTTACATATTGAGTTGGCGCTGCACAAACTGTTCACACAGTCATCAATGTCTTGCTCACATCTCAGCCCAGCGTAGCCAGGATCGCAAAGGCAGTAAAAGCCGTCTACAACTGAAACAAAATCAGTGGAACAGTTACAGTGCCTTGCATCATAAATTAATTCTCCCTTTTCTCTCTAGGACCTACTAATGTCGCACAGATCCACACAGGTAAGTGCTGATTACGAGCATAAAACACAATCGCCCCGCCGTGATTTCATTTTTCTTAATGGACGTGACCGATAAAATAAATGCCTTTCTGCCGTGTCGTTCTGACCTGTTGTTGCTAAATCTTCGTGACAGGTTCCCTCCCTCTGCATCAGTCTGATGGAGTTTGACACTCTAACCATCTTTAAATGAACCTGTCTGCGACGGCCATTCAGCCCCCTTTTTTTTCTCTCCCCCTACTACTTTCCTCGTCTGCACTTATCCTACTCGTTCTCAATGAGAGCCTAAAAGCCGGGGCCATTTGTTTTCACACTCTCAGTGCACCGAATGAGGGGGAAAGAGGCGGAACAGAGGGAGAGAGCCCATTTCAAGACCATCCTTTATTCAGATGTTACAAATGTGCCAATTTCTTCCATCACAAGTTAGAATCTCCCACGTCTAATAATCCATTCCTTCCTCTCTTTAACTATTAATGACGTTGAAGCGGGATGCATCATTCTGTTTCTCCAGCACAACACTGGTGTACAGGCAAGCCAGTGACAGAGGTAATTGCAGTTCTTACAGGAGTGAATTTATTACTTCCCCAGTCAGGGTCCCAGGATTCTTCATTATCCCAAAGATTTACCACGTAATCTATGCTGTCACTCTGTCTTGGTGCGTGTAGCTGCTATTACTCTCATTAAATGCTTTAGGTCCTGGGTGGCAGCAGCATTACTCATCTCAGCCACTGTAGCTATGCAGTGCTCTCCCTGGTGGCTGGCTGGCTGCTGCCGAGCGCTGGCCAATAGGTCCTCGAGGCCTGCCTCACTAACCTAAGGTGAACTGGCTGCGCTCGAGATTAGTCGAGACAGCTGGCCGAGGTCCACTGTCGCACAGTGAAGGATAGGATACTCTTAGGTAGTGATCCACTGCCATCAGTGTTTTTGCTCCGGCGCAAGCCAGTTGAAACAACACTGGCTGGGTTTGTTGAGATTGCGCGAGGGCTGGAAAGTCGTGCCAAGGCATAAATAATTTGTTGCTGAGGGAAATTTAATTTTAGACACGGCTGTTCGAGTTTTTCAAAAGGTATTTTTTGGAGCTTTGAGCACAGGAAGCTGGGTGCCATCAGTGCCATTATATTCAAGAAAAAGGGCAGACATCTAAAAAACAGTTTAGATGGATGAACAGCACTACGCAGCTAAGAGGAAAATGTGGGATTTTGGTGAACCTTTACATTTTTGCCCTTCACAGTAAACGTGCGCAGTGCACACTGGACTACATTGGGTCAAATCTTAATAGATAGCTGAGGGAAGAAAAATAATATTTTGCCCTGAGCTTTGATTGCATTAATTTTGTCATTTATCATCCATTATTCAAATTGCTCCACAATATTGATGCCTAATTGATTTCCTTTTACGGTTAGATTAAGGAGCTAATCAAGCCTACTGCAGCAGGTAATGTCCTAGATCCTCACATCAGATGGAATAACTCCACTCTCATAACACCCTTATTAGTTGCGATGGTGACCCAATTGAAAACCGCCTGTCAGGCTCTTAAGTGAGCAAAACCAAATTTGACATAGTCGCTACACGTGTGTGCGTGTGTGTGTGTGTGTAATTGTGTGCGTGCATGGCGGCTCGCTTCCATCTTGAGGGCCACCTATTAAGCATGTTGGCAAGATAGGCTGTTTCTTACCATCATAGCAGAAGCCGTGAAAACAGGGGCTGGAGCTGCACTCATCCACATTGATTTCACAGCGGGGGCCAGTGAAGCCCCGGCGACAGTGACAGCGGAAACCCAAGGGGAAATGGTCCTGATCCAACTCTTCCACACACACTGCGCCATTCTCGCACGGATTACTGGCCTCACAGGGTAAGAACTCACAATTATGACCTGGGGTGAGGCAAAGAAACACACATTGGAGGGTCGTGCACCAGACAGCAATCTGTGTGGAAATAGCTGTGTAGAGGTAGCTGGTGAATTTCAACCTGGGGATCATCTTTTCTTATTTTTCTTATCCACGATAAATCATCATACAATGGTTGCCGATTATATCTTATATCATTAACCTGAGTCTGCAAAGGACTTATATAGCACAATTAATACAGTGGTGAAAAATAGCATATTTTTCCTAAAATGTAGAAAATAGAGGAAAATGTCAATACAAGTACCAAGTACAAGTACCTCGTAGTAAATAACATACGTAATATATATATATATATATATATATATATATATATATATAGATAGATAGATAGATAGATAGATAGATAGATAGATAGATAGATAGATAGATAGATAGATAGATAGATAGATAGATAGATAGATAGATAGATAGATAGATAGATAGATAGATAGATATAGATATATAGATATATATATATATTTTTTTTTAACTATCAACAGAATGTGGATAAATAACAATTGTGAATCTATGATGTCTATGTCATATGTTGACGAGATAGCGACTGAAGTTAGCATGTTAAAAAGCTAGCCCTGGCCTGTCCAGGACCCATGCTCCCATGTAAGCACCAACACTCTGCCGGCGCTCCAAGCTTACAGTCTGGACAGCTAGCTGCATGGCTAACTGAGCTAACTAGCCACCATCATTTACAATTAGCAGGAACTTTACTGATCAAATCAAATCAAATCAAACTTTATTTATATGGCGCTTTTCATACAGAAAAGTATCGCAAAGTGCCTTACAGAGATGTACATACAGCAGCAAAAAGAGAAAGATCAAATAAAATCAGGTGAAGAAAATTAAAAGAACCCAACCCATGATGATTATTGATAACATGTTACTGTTTTGTGAAAGTACCTACAATACTGTTGCAATATCTATATTCAAGTATGGCCCATTCTGTCACCCAATCAATAATAACAATAATAAAGTGCTTCTGAGAAGGTTTGAAAATATCTCTGTATATCTGAGTCTGTATATCGTATATATGGCCTAAAAATACTGTGACATCTTTTTGAGGAAATACTGCCTAGCCCTAACTTGAGGTGACCAATACCTCCATAATGCACCTTTAAGGTAATGTAACTGTACTTAGGTACTTTCCACCAATGAGATGGACATACAGGAAGTCCTAAACATTATTTGAACAGTAGCTGATCTAGTCACTTTCTTCAAACTTTTTAATTAATAATTTTTTTTGTCATTTTAAAAATAATGTCTTGCAAATCCGGTCCCTTTCCCATCCAGGAACTTCCTCTTTAAAACAGATATTACCAAAGTGATAAACACATATAAGCAGATATTTCCGATTACAGATTATCCCCACATGTCCTGTTTTAGATGCCTTTTTTCGAACCATTGAAATACTCACCATTTTTATTTCCTCCATTTCAGTAACCAAACATAAGAAATGACATGGCTGAATTCATCACAGTCCCTAAAATATATATACACACGTAAAAATGTTTTGTGCTCGTGACAAAACAAGCACAATAGTCTCAGTCCTGATGATGAATAGTGTCAGTCCTCAGTTCTGATTGGCAGCCATTTTCCATGCTGATTTAGAACAATGGATAAAAACACACCTGTGGCTATGCAGCACTCAATTTAATTACTAATGTGCTGATTGAAAGCTACCATTTGCAATGTTATGGTTTTTTTTTGTGACACTTTGAGCAAACTCCAGACAAATGAAAGTGCCAGACATCATTGTAATCAGGTCCTGCATGAAGCAAATGTCGGTTGAGGAAAATCACTTTAGCCAAGCACAGATACGAAAATCATGAAGTACAAACAAGGGGAAGAAATGAAGAGCATGCATATGAAGAAATGAACTTCACAAAGCAAGTGCAGAACTCAAATCAGGCCAGGCATTGAACTTTAAATAGCAAATAGTAACAACATTGCAAAGCATACAAAACAAGACACAACATCATGGTTAAGTGTCCTACCTCTGACAATTTCTGTGAGAACATGAAGAAAGATGTACTTGTTACATTTTATGTAAATATTAAATTATTAGGACATTCTTGAAGCAACAACAACAACAAAAACCTCTTGTAAAATTAGTCATTTATCTGTAGAGGAAACGGCCAAATCCAAATGTTCTGCATGCTTTTGTCAAATTTTATACGGCACAACGCTGCTTTTGTCTGAGCCAGCAGGGTTAAGTAGGCACAGCTGATTACTAATGCAGTGTAATTTGAGAATTGGACAAGTTCAGAGAGATTAGTTTTGTCTAGGCTGCTTATCACATAGAAATTCAGAGGAAATAATCAAATTTGGTACTTCAAAATTGCCATTATAAAATGGCGTGACCCTCATACGGTGCACAATACAGTACAATTCTGCAGTCTTTATTTCTTAGTTCAATAATGTATAATTAATGATCAGGCAATTACTTTCCATTGTACAAGAACAGTTATTATATATTATAGTAATTATTTTAAAAGTATATAGAAAATCATAGCCATTGTGCATGACTGAGTCTCCCTCAAGGCCAGGTTGATATGGTGCTAAAGGTATAAGCAAGCTAGTCGTACAAGACTGGCCGAGAGATTGCAGAGGAAATCTCCCGATGCTCACATGCTAGCTTGACAGCGGAGTGCCCACGTTCATCGTTTACATTCACTATGATAACATTAGGCGTTTCTTACATGTCAAACTTGAGGTAACACTATTTGATTATGTTTAGTGATGACAACGCTGTGCTCAGAGTACACAGCCTCTGAAGCCAGCTAACTCAGTAGCATAAAGCAAACACCCCCTGCGAAAGAGTGAGTGGCATGAGCAGCCGTGGTGGACTTTTTTGTTTAGCCGCTAACGCATTAGCACAAAGCACACAGTCCCCGAACCACAGAATGAGTTGCTGGTGGCAACAGACTTATTCAGTGGCTAATGTTAGCACAAATGTTATGCAGTGTGAAAGTTTTGCCATACCAGCCTCATGCAGAATTAACAGCTAGTTTTTTAATACTGCAGTGCAGCAACATTTCTACTGCCAAGACCTACATTTCAATATCATCGCACTTGAATTGTAGCTACCCACCATTTGGAGACTCTGAAGAACAAAGCATCCAGCATGTATGTACAGACTTGGGGAAAGCGTGAAAGCTGGTTTGTGTATAAAATCGAAGAAGACAAAAGAATTTCTTTTTGCTTTAGACACACTGTGTTCCACAGATGTGTGATCTCTAACGAGGAAGATGAATGAGGTGCAGATTGAGTCGAACAACAATCTGGTACAAAGCAAGGCTTCGGCTTTTGTAGAGTGCAGCATTGACAATGCAGGTGAATACTTCAGCTACAAAGCGAAATTCATTCCCGTCAGGCATTCTGACTTTCTCTTTTACTGCATGGCACACATATGCATGAAAAGTGCATACTGTCCTCGTGTACAGACAGTGTTATAGAATTGTAGGCTTCTAGAGTATACTTGTATTGGGTTTTAATTACAATTACCAAAGTCTTTGTCTATGAAAAGCAACCGCACTGTGATATGTCCACTACCATGCCTTATAGCAAGAGCGCTGCTCTATGTGCTATCAGTGTGGCTCATATCTGCCGCAATTTCTAAATCCCTTTGAATTACAGCGGAAGACTTTTTTCTCTTTTTCATCAGAGATCTGAATCTTCCTCCTTACACCATCAGTGCCTTTGAAGTGCCTTTTTGTAAATTCTATGTGCCTTTTTTCAGGAGTCATTTCCTCCTGGCCACTTCGCTGTAAAGCCTAGATTTGTGAAGTGCTGCCCTGACTGTTGTCCTTCCGGGAAGATCTCACAGCCAACAAGCTCATTAGATCTGTCAAGAGTGGGTCCTTGGGTTTTGACCAAGGTCTTTCTTGACTGGTCACGGGACTTGTTAGGATGAGTGTGTCTACGACGATTCCTGGCTAGAATGGGTGTTTTTTTCCACATTTATTAATGATTGAACCTTCGGTGCTCCTGTGAAATCCCACCACAGGAAATCTATCTATCTATCTATCTATCTATCTATCTATCTATCTATCTATCTATCTTCACGGCGGAGTCTCCACTCTAACATGCACTGTCAAATAGTGGGTGTCTCAAAATGAAAAAAACAGCTTGTGTTTTGCTGGAAAACATATTCAGAAAATTGCAGTCATTACCAATATGGGACATAAACAAGCTGCTCCAACGAATCAACATCATAATAAATCTGGTAAATTAGGATTTATTTTTTTTATTCGTGTCTGCTGATACGAGTTGTGTAGTACCAGCTAAATCCTAAATCTAATTTTCACCACTATGTAAATTAACAACGACGCCTGATTAAATCCTAAATTACATTTTTTCAATCCTATTAAAGATGGATAACCAAATTTGCCAATTTCTTTTTAATTTACAAAAATATATAAATGTTTATTTGATTTCTTAAAGTGAATTACAATCTACAGATCATTATACAGATCATTAAATAATACACACTGTCATATAATATTGTCATTATGTAAAAACATACAAAATTAAGCCTATACATTTGTGGTAACACAAGAAATTTTGATGAAAAACAGCATGAATATTTTAACTGATTAACTAGCGATTAACTAGCGTCAATTATAAACTGTCATCATACAACAATCATTCATTTAATCATCATCTCCTTTTCTTTTGCAAAATTAGGAAGAAGTGTGTCAGAATCTTCTTCCACTGTTTGTATAATCATCCATTATCTCCATCTAATAACTTTTCAATTATCAAAGCAAAAATTTCCTGTCATGTTAAAGGCACTCATAAATTAGAGTTTCATTGATATCTTCCAGTAAAACAGAATCAACAGAAAATCAAATAATGCACACTGTAATATGCTGTCGGTGCGTAGTAAATCAAATGCAAAACTTTGTGGTTTTAACTGAACGAGTTAATGATGAAAAATAGACAATCTTTACTTTGGTCAATGAGCGACTGCCATTATAAAACATCATTATATAAAACCAGCTCCGTGTTTTGGCTTCAAACTATGAGTATTTATTAAATTCCAGTCCCAGCTTTTCAACATCTCCTTTTCACTTGTAAAATTAAAAAGAAGTGTAAGACTGAATCTCTTTCACTGTTGGCATGGTAATCCATTACCTCTACTACCTTATTTAATCATTGTTCTGTTATGAAAGGAAAAAACTCCTGTCATCTAAAAGACAGGCAACCAAAAGGGACAATTTATTTTTAAAGCACTTACATATAATTGTTTATTTCTTACAGTAAAATATAATTAACAGGTGACAGGGACCTATTACGCTTCTTAGTTTTTTTTTCCTTTGCTTTTCGGTGTTTTAATTCAGATCTTGACAGTTAAAAAGCCCAAGTCTGCACCAACAGAAGCTCCTCTTTCCCACAGAAAACACTGAACCTGAAGTGCCTGAAACACCTCGTCAGTAGTCCCACCTTTAATTCGGTGACTTTGTGACATCATACGATATCACCATTTCACACATTTGTATTATTAATGCATGGCTGGTGGCTAGTTTGGCACATGAGAATTTAATTTTGCCCGTCTACTCTGTTGTTGCTAGCGTTGCTGGCACGTGCACATGTGTGAGCTGACCAATCAGAGGGGACAGGGTATTCAGGAGGGGGGGCAGTGGACAGTACTGTATGAGAAAATGGGTGAGTTTTTTGAGTATTAAAGCATTTAAGCAATATCATCATTGTGTTCAAAGATTGTTAATTAAATACAGACAGTACGTTTGTGGTAAGACAAGAATTCAATGATGAAAAATATAACTTTTTAACTTCGATTAACTCACAATGGCCAGTGTAAAATGTCATTAGAAAAGTAGATCCATGCTTGGGCTGCGATCAGTCATTAAATCTGGTCTAAGCTTTTTAACTATCTCCTTCTCTCATGTAAAATGAGGGAAAAAGTGTGAGTTTGATATCATCTATTACTCCAGCGGCTAAACGATGGAAGTTGTCACTAATGTGGCAGAGGCACCCACCATATCTTACATCTCTCTAATTACCTACGTTTTCTTTATTTAATCACAGGTAGCAAATGAAGACGTACTCATTTTGTTGAGACATGTGGAGTGAGTTCAGACAGGTGAAAATAATACTTTGTGAAGTTAATTAACTTTGCTTTTTGTCCCCATTCCCTCAGTGCTCATTACCTTTAAATGGAGCCACACATTGGCAGAAGTAATTACCGGGCCGGTCAATGCAAGTGGCTCCATTCTTGCAGGGAGATGAAGCACACTCGTCAATGTCAAGTTCACACTCTGTACCTTTGACGGAAAAGAACACAGATTGATACATTTGTCATGTGGAAGGTCATTGACATACAGTTTGACAGCTTTAAAACAGTTAAAATTACAAAACACAGCACTGTAGGCTTATTAACGCCATTTCAGAAAAGGGGTTGTGTGTGTTAGAAAAAGTACAAAACCTTTTTCTTTTGGGGCAATTAGGATCTTAACGCCATACATACAGATGATGTGAAAGCTGCATAGCAGTACTGAATACTGCCATAAAACCTGAGAGAGCTCCCTATGGTGCTATTAAAAGGTATAAAACAACAATGATTGTCCCCACAGCAAGACCTCCATTCCTAATACAATTTCTCTACATTCAAAAGAGTTTTCTTGCATATAACATATATAGGCATTTAAAAAAAAAAAAAAAGGATTAAGCACTGCAGCCGTTTTTATTGCTGTGAATCCTGCTCTGTGGGATTAACAATTACAAAGGAAAACCATTACTGTGTTTGATCTTTACAGGTGGAAAATACATAATCCTTGTTTTAGAGTCATCATTCATGTTTGTACTTTTAATGGCTGGCATCATAGCTGCACATAATAAAAGCGAATAGCTTAGAAATACTTATGCAAGACTTCAAAATGTCGCCATACCACCAAGAGGAGCCGCTGATGGCTGCCGACTTCACTTAACACGAAACATACCTGCTTAAACAGCGATGAATAATTTATCAACGGTGATGCTGCGACTGTCTGAATGTGTTGTTTTTACTGCCGACGAACAAAATAAGCAAGTGAAGCAAACATTTTCCCAAATGTAGGTCGGTGCATCTATGGCTTAAAACAACATGACAGATGACACACGGCCAATTGTATTCAGCAGGTAGCTGCTGGGCCCCGAGCATGGACTCAGAGAGCTGCTACATATGAACTGCGTCTACCATACACTGTGCACTGCGTTTCATTCACGTGGCAATACACAAAAATGCTGAAAATAACTACAGTCCATCGCTTACCTGTAAAGCCGGGCTTACAGACACATCCATAGCCGTGAACGAGGTCGACGCATGTGGCGTTGTGCAGGCAGGGTGAAGACATGCACTCATCTACGTTGACCTCACAGTGTTCCCCTGTAAAGGCATGACATTTAAAGAAAGGGTCAGTCTTCACAAATGACCACAAAGGACAGTCTTGATTTTGTATTTGAGCTGGACCATTTTCACACAGCGGCCATTTTCCTCTGACATCACACATTCAGGGTGGGAAGCTAAAATGCTGGGAAAACGTCACGCCGCTGTGTTCCTGTGTGTTGTAAGCTGTGGAAAAGGTAAGGAACCTGACAAACTGTTATCGTTTCAACATTTCCTGATTGATCTGCGACTGAAAAGATGAGACAGCTGGTGAAAGTCTGGCCATATTTCAACCTAATTAACACATATTTGACAACCCGTTAACTAGGGTTAGCATTCAACCACTTTCTAGCTAATATTGCTGTGTGATTAAGTCCAGTGTGTTTCACTGCCAGGCTTAAATAAATGTGTCCGAGATGTGTGTTAATACATTCAGAATCAATTTATGCCTTTCCTGTCGTACTGTGCTACACTGTCACACCATACCTTTCGCTAGGAAGAGGTCGAATGCTAAATTAGTCCCGTCTAAAGGAAGCTAACGGGTTATCAAATATGTAGCTTTACCTCGAAATACGACCCAGCACCTCTCTGGATTTTCGCTAAGGAAACCAGAACACAGCGGTAAAACGTGAGCTTCCCGTCCTGAGCATGAGGTCAGAAGAAAACGGCCGTCCAGTGAATATAGTCCATTAAAGCAATGAACACAGCCAGATATTTTGCGTAATATTATATAAAAAATAACTTTGTAATAAGTTAATGTTTACTGTTATGCTAGCAAAATTCATTTAGCACTGACAATTTCATTTCAAAGTTTTACCAGAAAAACCCCCAACAAACACAACAACATTGTGCGTGGGCGCGTAGCTGATGTATATATTTACTCTAAATGACACATAGAATTGTTCACATAATGCAACTTATAGACGATCCCTCCATGTTTACCTCCTAATTCGTTCTTCTCTGAAAATACAAAGCAGGTCCACAGCACACAAACTGAAAAAGCATGATTTTGTTGCATCACTGTTTTACACATTCACAGTCTCTGTTCGCTTTGGAGGAGGCAGTTACATGGTGTGAAATGCTGCGATGAAAAGAGCAACATCCCATGTACCACAGAGCGCTGTTTGTGCTGCCCTTGTAACGCTGCACAGGATAGAGCTTGTTTTATAACCTAATCGCCATTTGGCCTGAAGGTTAGCATGAGGTAAGTGTTGACACACCGAGCTCAGCTTAGAGGTGTTGGCAAAACCCATGCTCAGCTCAGCCAGAAACATTTGGATTTTTCTAAAAGACTTTGGGGATGTGCAAAGATCAATACTGGTAGAACAACCGGGGTCAGGCAAAAAACTAAAACTGCTGTAATGTTTCTGTCCAACACTCATATTATGAAGGGCAATGAACACGGCAGCAATTAGTGGCAGGTAGGGGTGCTAAAGTGCGATTTTTAACAATAAAAAATCTCATTCTATTAAGAAATACAACATAATTTCTTTGCAGATACATTTTTAAAAAAATGACTACTGTGAAGTCTATTTTTTTTGTTTAGGTGCTAGGCTCAAAAAAAGGGTTTGATTTTTCAAGTTTACCTATAGTGTTTACAGTAGATGCACAAAATGTCTGTTTAATCTAACATCCTTCACGTTTGAGTACATCACCTGCCACTCACTGTGAGCAGAGACAGCTGTTTCCCGCTCACATAAAAAAAAAAAAAAAAAAAATTGCCCTGATGGGATTTCTGTGACTCCTCTGTAACTGTACGTCTATAAAGAGTTTCCATTATTGAGAGGCATCAAGGTTGAAGTGAATCAAAGACTGGCTGTTGCCGTAAATCCTAAAACTGCTCAGACTGACAGCTGGAGAGTAGTATACCTTTCCATCCATACATTTTATTTATAGTGCCACCAGTAGTTCAAGGGGAAGTGGAACAACAGCCACGACACAAAACCTCTTTGATCGTGGTGGTGCATTTTAAAATAATTAATTTGTAAATATGTGGGAGTTGAAGTGAAGTCTGACACCATTGTATGTGATGATGTTTATTCAGTAGCTTGCACACTTGCACGTTGTGTTAGACCATGGATTAAACTTACGCCGGAATATCCCTTTCAGTACAGTTTTGAGATACCAGTTTCTGCCTCGTATACTTCCACTCCACTACATTTTGGAGGCAAATATTGTACTTTTTAACCCAACTACATTTATTTGATAACTTTGGTTACTAGATTACTTTGCAGGTCACATGCTGCATCGAGGACACTTTCGAACTAATTTGCTTTATCTGCAGTCAGATTGAAAATAAAAACAAAGATTGATCCAAGGCCGATAATCAGTCGACCTATGGGATACATGTAAATATATGCAGAATTTACTTTTGATACTTTAGAAAATTCAGTATCAGATACTTTCAGACTTTAGCTTTTACTTTCACAAGAATAATATTATAACACAACATCATATAAAACAATGTTTTTATCATTAACACTCTTGTTATGAAAACCAAAAATGTATTTTATGGATAAACAATGATTGGTTTTAAATGATTTAACTAGGATTATAAAAAATATAGATTTTCGACTTAACTCAAGCTTTATTCACTACTTCATTACTTTTTAGGGGTATTATTCAATCACTGTTGGTCATATTGATCCGTGATGATCACTTTTGAAGGGGCTCTGTGGAACTTCTGTGATTTGGCAGTTAGCTACTGCTGCTTTCTGTAAGTGGAGCGGAGAGAGGCACTAAGAAGAGGCATCTTGGAGAACGCACATGAAGTCACATCCTTCGAACTGAAAGTCCTTAACAAAGAGATCCAGGGTCAGCAGCATTAAACAACAAATCGTCCACAGGCTTGTATGGGACAACTGAGAGAGACGGGGAAGGTCTCATTCATCACGTCATGTTACAATCGTTACAGCAGTTACAATGTATGCCTGACCATATGCATCCACCCTGTGCAACACAGTAGGGGTGAAAAGAGTTATGAAATACCTGTGATCCCAAGAGGACACCGGCAGCTGAACGAGTCAAGCTCGTCGATGCAGGAGCCTCCGTTTTGACAAGGTTGGCTCAGGCATTCATTCACTTCGATCTCGCAGTTATTTCCTAAGAAAGTAAGAAAAGGCGGGCGACATGTTGACACATCGCAGCTGTGGATAAAAAGCCACTTTGACTCACAGAGAATACTCACTCACCAATAAACCCAGGCGCACAAAAGCAAGTGTAGCCGCCGAGTGTGTCTTCACAAATGCTCAGGATTCCACACGGCTTTACCTCACAGTCGTCAATGTTTATCTCGCAAAAGCGGCCCGTTAAACCTGCAGTGAGAGGGTGAGATGATCTATAGGATTCCTTTGTTACAAAGGAGTTATGACTGTATTGTATCACTTTGAGTTTCCTCTGGTCTTCTCTTCTTTTCTAATGCAAAAATAAAGGACAAAGTGCACAGTTATCGTACTGTTATTTAAATACAAAAGTTCAGAAGCCACTTTCAAACTTGCGAACCATACAGGAAACATTTAATTATCTAAGCTCAACCTTTCTGAACAATCAGTCATTAGACGTAATTCAATGTGATATCAGCCGATTCCTCTGTACAGCAATTAATGAACAAACTAATTAAATACCCATTGTGTAGCAGCTGACCTCTCGCATGGAGCCACATTTTTTTGCGAATGGATCACACAGTGCATGTTTCTGCCGACATTTTGTCCCTTTCTCACTGTTGGCAGGAGTGAGGCAGCTTATAAATGCGTAAGGTAACACTTTATAGTAACCATACTTAATAAATGGTACATTTGTTTGACATTTAAAGTACTTAAAGTTACCGAGTTAAAAGAAATGTTTCACTGTTAACAAATGACGAAATGCTTTATGAACCATTTATAAAATGATTAAAATTTATAAACGCAAGTATAAACTATATCATAGCCAATCAAATAATGTTTAGAGATGAGTGTTTTAACCATCAGATGCAACTTCACAATACATTTTTTTTCTAACTAATTTATTACTGACTTTTATTATTGTAACCATGTAAAAACATTTATTACAAAGCATCAACCTTACATTAAATTGTAATCAGTGATTATTTTTGAGGTCTTTTCCTTTTGTTCATTTTCAGTGCTTTCCTGACTTTACTTTTACTGCCTTACAAGCTGTTCACATCCTGCAAGCTGAGAAAGAACTTGATTGGCTATTATCGAATCATAGGTACAATATGGTAGCTATCCTCATGACATGATGTTGTAAATACTGAGATGATCTAATATTCTAAGAATTTACACCAAAATCACACAAGTATGTTTGGAAAAGTATGAGCAGATGCTTCCTTTTGTAACACTTTGTAACTAACTGGTAAGTACTTACTATGTAATTAGGCAGTGATTATTCCTTTATTTATTATCTACACTGTATAATTGCCTACTTATCTGCACCTAGTGATATGAATGACTGCAATACAAGTAAATAAAGTGGATTACCTTCTGTAACGGACATAATCTCATTCTAACTCCTGGCCACATGTGGGTAAAATGTTATGCAATGACACTATGTTTCTTTGACACCAACTCTTTCCTTTGAAAAAATAGCAACAGAAGTCTTTTGGCTCCTAAGTGGGCAAACTGGTACTCCCAGCATCCTCGCTGCTTTGAAGTCATCTCACGACCTGATGAACGGAGCCCTCGATTTACACATTTCGTAGGACTGTTACGTGTTGTTGCTTAAGGCCAAAGAGATTAGACTCCAACAGAGAAGATAGTTGAACAAGGGAAAGCAGGAGTGTGTATGAGTGTGTGTTCCCTATCCATGATTCATTTGAGGAACTGCCTCCATTTGAAAACACCCCCTGCAGGATGGTGAACCTACCGGGTAAACAATCGCACTTGAACCCTCCTGATAGATCCACACACGTGGCGCCGTGTTGACACAGGCCGTTGACGCAGTGGTTTATAGGTGTTTTGCAGTGCTGCCCGGTGTGCCCGTGTTGACACACACACCTAAAAGTATTTGCCAGCTCTTCACAGAGGAGCGTCCCCTCAGGGTCGCAAGGATTTGACACACATTGGTTCACAGATGCAGAGCAGTCGTTGCCACGGTATCCTGTAAGAGGTGGGATCAAAGAGGTGATTGATGTGCCGTGCTGTGTACAGTATCCTTCCCGCCTTCGTCTGGCACACACCATGGATCGGGATTTCACGTCATGCCGTCATTGCCAGTGTTTTCCTCCCTGCTGATTTACATATTTTATCCAGCCATAGCCTAAAGTCATTAAAAAAACCACAACCAAACAGTACACAACCCACAGACAAAAAATGGTGCGTGAGGTTTTTTTTTCTTCACCACTTGTAACTAATTTGCCGATTTGTACATGTGCTTTCTAATGATATTCACTTCGAGGTTGAAGCTGTTTTGGTGATACCGCAGTAATCAACAGCACGAACATGCTTTCACGTGTTTTAAGGCCTGAATTTTAAAGAGGGGGATTCATGCAGGATGCACCACACGATACTCAGAGCTCACAATGATTGTATAGCTAGTATAAGTATTAGTTTTCAGAGTTTAGACAGACTTGATATCATTACAGCACGCTGATACTGATGTAACTCACCTATCAGATACTGTGCAGACGCCACCAAAACACATACAGGTAAATCCATAAACTGATTTGACAGCAAACTCCTCAAAGTTCTCGTGTATAGAAATCTACTTACTAGTAGCTGATACAGCGTTATTGTGCACTTGATTTGAAGTAGCTGCCACAGCATTTTGCTCCCCTACGCCTGTTCACATGTGAAGTCTATGTAAAGGACCAGTGTGTAGGATTTAGTGGCATCTAGCTGTGAGAAAACAAACGATATACTGTTCGCCTCACACCCCCTTTGGGTGGCTGCGTAAATTGCTAAAAAAGGATCTCTAGAGCCAGTGTTCCAGCTGTCCTTTCTGGGCTACTGTAGAAACATGGCAACGCAAAACACGGCAGATTTTGTCAACATATATGGCTCATTCTAAGGTGACGAAAATACAACAATGTTTGTGTTCAGGTGACTATACACTAATCAAACATAATTTTGAATAACATATTCCATTTCTGCCAATAGATCCCCCTAAATCCACCTACTGCTCAAATGAATAGCTTTGGAATACACTTAATGCACTTTCAAGAAGAAGTGCTGGCTGGTTTACATGAGCGTCCTTCAACCTTACACATTACACATTTCACATACACATTTCAACTAGGGATGTCCTGATCAAGTTTTTTTTTTTCACCCCGATCTGATCCGAGTCCTTTAACATTTAGTATCTGCCGATACCGAGTCCCGATCCGATACTCAGCCTTAACTAATATTTTCCTCGATAATACAGCTGCATTAAGGATAAAAGTACCTGCATTCCTTAATATTTTTTTTTATTTTGTTGAAACAAAGTAAATACTTTCATATGGCACTTCCTTATTCTGCATATGCTATTCCAACATTGGCCTCCACCTTCTTTGCGTTAGCAGGTGAGTCTGTGATGCTGCGCTGTGACAGCAGACCCTCGTGTACAGCAGCTGAAATGTGTGAGACGCAGCCCACGCTTGGTACCTCCATTTCATCCACTGCTTTTTCATATTCCTCACGTTGTCATGTAAAATGACGTGGATGGTTGCTTATCACACGCGTTCAGCATCTCCTCGGTTGCCTGTTTTACATGCTCTGCTGTATGAGACCGACGAAACTGGTGCGCATACCAACGTTGTAACTCGAAAGTGGAAGAGATGTAATGTAATGCCGAGATGGTATGGCATAATGGGGATTCAAAAACTCCAGGTGACAAAGAAAACCCTGATCTTCTACCACGGAGATGAGCTGGTTATCCAGAGTGATTAATTTAATCACCCTCATAATATTTGTGGCCATGTCGCTGTCTCGAGGATATTTCTCTTAACTTTTGAAAATATCCGCGAGTGTTTGTTGCTTCGGTGTCTTTGCCTGTGTTGCTTGAGTGAACTTGTATTTCTGAGTGTTTGTTTTTAATTTGCCGTATCAAATGTGTAGTGCTAAATGCAGCTCTTTTGTTACCCCTCGCGAAACGGTTGTATTGCAGATGTCACATGTCGCCGTTGGACTACTTTCACTTTCTAATTTAAGTTATTTCCACACTGCAGACATTTTATCCACAGGTTTGCCAGAGTAACGTTACGCACGCGTCTGTGTTCTGCCAAAAAGTGGGTCCACGTTCAAAATTCAACCAATAGTGTCACTGCAGCAAAGTGATGTCGGACGGTCTAACTCTGCTCCACCACATAACGGTGATAAAAAATAATAAGAATAAATATACTTACATATATCCGATCCCTTGATTGGGATAGAACGACCAGTTCTGATCGAGTCTGAAACCACGTGATCGGCCCCGATTTCCGATCACGTGATCGGATCGGGACATCCCTAATTTCAACAACAACAACAACAACAACATTCCACCATAACACCATAACACCAATCGCATGCTTGTACTTGGGTTAGCTGCTATGGCTAACTGGGTTAAAGCAACTAAATGTAACTTCCTGTGTGAAGACAGTTGATTGTTGAGTTTCAGATACTGACTCTTTGGTCTGGTAGCTTGGGTCAGATGCAGTGCAAGTATGTGATGACCTGGGAAGGAGACTTAACAATCAACTATTGTTCAGGAAGTTACATTTTGTTGCTGTAAGTATGGGACTGTCATCCAGGAGACTTGGTATCACCTGGAACTTATATTTACACTAACTTCACACTAACTTCACTTATACATTCCATTTTTTTTTGTTTTTTGTCAGTTTGGTTAGGTTTAGGGCAACCTAAACAATCTGTTAGGAAAAGATGATTGGTTCAAATAGACTCTTCACAAGGTTAATCACGTGTTACAAAGGATAACTTTTTCAAGGATTTTGTGGCAAAGCTATGAGATTTAGACATTAATTCGAATGTTCCAGGAACAACACTGACATGTCGATTGTCAGATCGCACGTCTGTAGATATTCCACTGTATGCATGTGCCTGTTTGCTACCTGGAGGGCAAATACAGTACATTTCCCCAGCTGTGTTGTGGGAGCAGCTTCCTCCATTTTTGCAGAACTCAACATCCGACGCACACGCCGAGACAGGTGTGGAGCAATTCTTCCCTGAAAAATAAATAAAGGGTGTTAATTGAGCCAAATAAAAAAGAAAAAGAAAAAGAGAGTGAGAACACAGCACCGACACCCACATAATGACGCAATTCACACAAATGAGTCCAACCACAGAGAGTGACAACCATTACGAGCCGGCTTGATGTGAGGGAGCGTGTGTTTTCTGTCATGGAGCCAGTAGGGGTGATAGTGCAGTGTGACTGCCATTTATTTGCACTTTCAGTTTCTATTACAGTTTCCTCCCACAGCCGAAGGCACATGTAATTGATTTATTCTAATTTTCTTCCTTACAGCATCACACTATAAATATGAATAAAGCTCGTATGTTACTACTGCTCAACAAAACACATAGGAGCTTACAATGACTTTGTAGTTGTTGACTCGGCTGACTGTAAGCATTCCTGTGTTGGCTGTAATAAAACGATATACAGCACGTTGTTTAGATTTTTATAGCCAACATATAATTTTCAGGAAGAGGAGCAATGATATCTTCACACCAAATCAGCTGCAGTCAATCCGATCTTGGTGAATGAGATCTTACAATAGACAACGTGGCCGCTTTGGCGACTATCACGGCCGAAGAGTCATCAATCTGCACTATTTTTCATTAAACGCTAAACTATGAAAATGATTACACAGATAACTCACCAGCGAAGCCCGAAAGACAGATGCACTCATAGTCTGCAACCAGGTCAATACATGTGGAATTATTGGCGCAGTGTCCATGGGCACATTCATCATAGTTGATTTCACAGTTAAACCCCCCGAACCCTGGTGGAAAGAGAGAAAGAGAAAACCTCATCAGAGATGGCGTGTGAATGTCAGTAAACACTCAGAGTTGAAAAGACACTAATTAGTATCAACTTACACCCGAGAGCAATGCATTGCTCTCGTGAAATTTTAACATGAGGTTTTTTTTTTTTCACTGCGAGCTCATCACAAGTAAACAAGCTCATGATATGGAGTCTGTGCAAATAAATTACATTTTGTCGTGACGTCTTGATTAACATTTTTTTTTTCTTTTGCGTGGCGAGTTCTGTCAGCACACGTGATATTTTCATATTTAAAAGGTTAAAGTCATGAAGTGAAAGTGAGTGCTGCCAATTTCTGACATTTTAGTCCCCCATAAATATATTCCACCGCATGGTCACGCTACAAAATGACTATCATTAGCACTGTCACACACCGCGGCTACAGGAGGCCCATGACTAATGCTCGGCTATCAGCACCATCGGTGCAGGTCAAATTCTCATCATTTCTCAAACTGACCATGGAACCAATTTCCACCTCTCTCCATGTCATAAAATTTGACAATTATCCTGACTTCATTAAAAATGCATAACAGGCTTCACCCGCAATCAAGGTTTAATCAGAGGTACGTCTCACAGGTAAGATGTCAACTGGACCAAGAAATTATTGGAAAAATAGCTGAGATTTATTCTGTCTTACTCTAATGATGCGGGTGACAATTTGTGATGGAGCGATTTTGATGTGAGATTTTAAAGCAAATATTTGCAAACACGAAGCTGGGGAATATGAGAAAATGTGTCACTGGCAAACATCATGATTTAAAAAAAAAAAAAGAAGAAAAGTGAGAAATAAACGTTTTGTTTGTTTGTGAGAATACATTTTTTCATTGGAAGCAAACAGGACAACAACCGAGTTCTCTGATTAGTTCAGGCTCTTTGGTTCAACGTGCTAATCAGCAAAATCACCAGCCCTGTCGGGTCAAAACACTGAAAATAATCAAGAGCAGAAATTAAGATAAACATGTCGGTGTTGGTCAAGGACCAAGAGACTCCTCCACACAAACATAGCTGAATTCTTCAATCGCATTAAGGGTGCTTGTCTATGTTTTTGTTCTGGACATATTGCACCAAACGGAAATGCAGTCGTCCCGTCATTAAGAGCAATAATTATTAATGCTGAAGACTGGGGATTGAAGATTCAAATCTATGTTCTGCATTAATGGGTTCCCCAAGTTCATAAAGTTGGTTTGAGGATGATCTAATTTATTCTATTGTAATTATTGAAATGATTAAACACATTTCATTATCTCATTACATCTGGGAGGCAAGATGTTCTTCTTTTGATTCCAAAAAAATGTGAATAATCTTGTAATAAGGCAACTGGCACAACTTCTCTAATTCACTGAGTTCACAGTCTTGAAAAAAAAGTACACGCTGTGAATATTGGCCCCATCAGAAAAAAAACTGAAATTAATCTCACTGCAATAGGATAAGATACTTAATAAGATGGGTTTTTCTGTGTATGGCTGTTGAACATCAGCACAGCGGGAGAATTCCTTGCTTGTTTAGTGGAAATAACTCACTGCCTTGTGATTCGTTTGCCTTTGTGTCTACACGAAATTGAAAAAGACCTCCAAAAAACAGAACTGAGAAAAGAATTTGTGTTCAGCTATTTCTGAATGGCCTCTCCATTCATACCAGGGTCCTTACTGCAAGGCTGAAAAAAAAAAAACGGTCGGCTGCACACTTAAGCACCATCGAAAGGTGAATTAGCCACATAATCGTATCATCTCGACAACTGGGGGGACCTAATTGCATTGCAACTTACCCTCCGAGCAGAAGCACTGATACAGGTCAATGCCGTCCACACAACTGCCGCCATTCTGGCATGGCTCGGACTCGCACTCATTGAGACTTACTTCACAGAATGACCCTCCAAACCCTGCAGCATATAGAAAAAAAAAAAAGACAGGGTTATTGGAATCCTTTTCATTCTTCGGCCAATTAGGATCAGCGTGACTTTGTTTTCACAAACAAAAGCTGGTTTTCAAAGCTCGCATTGATTCAAAGAGCTTGCTGGGCACATGCAGACTCAGCTCACTGGATCATTTAATCATGTTTAATAAGAGCCAGTCGTTGCCCTCCTGATTTATTACATTAAACAAGCCCAATCCAGTGATTTTTAAGATCAAAGTCAATCTATACACAAAGGGAACCCGCATGAAACAAATAACACGCATCGGCGCACACGTGTAAATGCGCTCACACACACAAACAGACGCCCACGCAGGCCATTGAAGACTTGAAACATGTCAGTGTTTAAGGCCCATTATTGCTGGTACTATACAGGCTGTGTGTGGGTTAAATTCACACTTATATAGCAAAGAGCATTGTGTGTACGATGGGAGTTTTTTTCCCACAGTCAGCCGAGGACTAAACCGAGCATAAGGGACGCATCCGGAGATGCTCCTTGCAGTTAGGAATGTGGGAAAAAAAACAAATATAAAAAGAAACAGTGAGAATAAGCAGTTTTTCTCTCCAGAACAACACGGCGGCAAAACCCCCACCCCCCCAAACACACAAAAACAAGAACAACAGCTGAACAAAAACAACTGCTGCACTGCGAAAATCGCTGCGTGACAAAAAAAAAAAAAAACTGTCGTCTCGTGCCAAGCGGGAGCTTTGGAGCGAAAAAGCTTTTTGGAGCTCAAATAATTTTTGTGGCAAAAAATTAAGTATGGCAATGCAAAGTTGTTCCTTTGAAATAGATGCAAATGTGAGCCTAAATGATGCTGCTTCCAAAAAACTGTTTATTGGTTCTGAAAACACAATGATTGCGAAACACGGTATGTCCTTCAAGGCAGTTTAATTACTTCATAACTTCAGAAAAATTCCTAACATGTCCTTTCTTCTCACAAAAAATAAAGCAGGTAAGAATTACATGTCTTTTTTTAATTATAAAACTAGCTCTAGAGAACCGCCACACGCCTTTATAATCATATGTTGTGACCCATTTTACCTTTATACATTTTTAAAAAAAAAAATAAGAGTGTGCAGACACATCCATAACAAAAAAGGGCAAGTGCCGAGTTGAAAATGAGCAAAACATTACCCTAACCTGTTCCTCAAAACTTTATAGTAAGTACTGGAGCTCTGTAGTGTCTTTCTCTTTCGTATTGTGATTTCAAAAATATTTTATTTAAAGGTCTCATTTTGTAGAAGATCATCCTATCTTTTTTTGTGTGTGTATATATATATATATTAGGGCTGTCAAAGTTAACGCGTTAATAACGCGTTAACGCAACGTCCTCTTAACGCCGTTATTTTTTTTAACGCGCGATTAACGCTCAGTATATTTAAAAAAAAAAAAAAAAAAAAAAGCAAAACGCGCATTGTATGATTACGGCCGTCGGCGGCACCCGTAGTCTTGATACAGAGGGTGGCAGAAGAAATAGAATAAGAAAGGGAATCAGAAGAAGAAGAAGAAGCAGGGTTGGCGGTTCGTTAAAAACACGCCGGACTGAAAAGCAGCACTCGCTGCAAACTCCTCATCTCTGCTGTCACTCACGGTGGCGGACATTTGTTTCGCCATCGCACTGATCATTTTGCGGGACACTCTCTCGTGGCGTGCCCGTTTGCTGATAACTCATCCCCGCATGTTTATCTCAGGCTCCTCGCTAGCCTTCTTCCTCCCTCCAGCAGGCAGAGTAACGTCTAGCGGCTGCTTCTCCCGAGTTTTCCTCTAAATATATCACGACAGAAAGTTTGAATTTCAAGTCGTACTTTTTATTGTTTTGCTGCACCGGAGCCATGGCGATCATCAGTGTGATACTGACTGACAGAAAGCAGCACACTGTGTGAAAAAGGCGAAGAAGAAAAACGTGCAGTGTCAGTGGACACCACTTGCAAGCCAAACAGACGGCAGATGCAGAGAGCCCGTCGCCCCCGCTCGCCAAAAGCAGACAACCCTGGATTTATTTTCCTGCATGATTTGAAGTGTTGAATAAACGCTGAAAGCGCAAGCATATTTGACCTTTCTTATGTTGTTAAAAGTATTAAGAACATGAAAAAATACATTAAGGTACATTTAGAACAGAAAAAAATGTGCCACAAAAATTGCGATTAATTTGCGATTAATCGCGAGTTAACTATGGACAAAATGCGATTAATCGCGATTAAAACAATTGATCGTTTGACAGCCCTAATATATATATATATATATATATATATATATATATATATATATATATATATATATATATATATATATATATATATATATATATATACATATATACATATATATATATATTTATATATATATATGTATATATACATATATACATATACCCATACTGTATATAAAGCAGGTCTAAGTGCTTTATAAAGATTGTGAGTGTATCAAAATGCTGAATCCACAGGAAGATGCACACAGCCTGTAGTCAAAAACTGTGCCTTCAGGACTTCCTTAAGGTTGCGATTTCACAACTACACAGTCGCGGCCAGCCTGTCAAGGTTGCAAAAAAAAACACTAGCAGAGCTGAAACACCCGCTCATTCCTGTGCGAGCTGACCAATCAGAGCAGACTGGGCTGCAGCAATGGACATTAGGAAAAAATATAATGTGTTTTTGAGCATTAAAGCATGTTAACACCCAAATTAACAATGTGAGGCTCAAAATAAACATTATGTTTGAGCTTTAAAAGGGCTATATGCAACAATTGTAAACAAAAAAATTGTATTGACCATATGTGAGATGATTCTAACGTGCCACAAATGACATCTTCCCCGTCTCCAACAGTAGCTAACATTAGTTTATATTGGCAGACATTTTTCGACTAAGTACCCGCATCCAACACAACACCAAGGGTTCAATAGGGCCCCTTTAATATATATGAAACACTCAAAATCATACATGCAACATCCAGTATTCTGAGTTCAACCATCATTCTCAGTTCAAGGATATGATTTAGTGTGAGTAGCAAATAATAGGTCGAAAAGGTTACTAGCATTGGATAAAGAATATACTGAGGGTAGGGGATGAGTAACATGTTTTGGAAGCCAAGACTGCCGACCGGAAACATGGAGACAAGACAGAATCTTGCAGTTTGCCCTTGACAAGTGATCTGGGGAGAGCAGCTCGCCGCAGGTTGCTTTCATTTACATAAGAAATCACTCACAATCCTTCACTTTGACATCTGCCGAGCATAAGTGCAACAGGAGTAATGGAGTTACGGTTATTGATTGACTTACATGAACTTCTATGTAATAGCCATTCATTGGAAAAGAGATAGCCGGGCCGGTGCGGAGCAACGTCGACTGAATTATGATTGGCTTGGCAGGAAAAAATGTTTCTTATTTAAAATACCAAAACTGTGTCCAGGAATAAGCCGCACAATTTCCTCAGCCTGTACACACAGTACTACCCTGGCACTCTGTCACTTACTATATATCCTTGACTCTGAAGCTTGGTTACCTCTGGCAAGCCTCAGAGTATCTACAGGTCAAGCCTCTTCTGCTAACTCCTGTGTCATCCTTGTCACTGCTGGCAGCTACTGCAGTGATAACACTGTCATCCGCATGGAAGGGAATCAGAGGGACTCGAATGACACACGAACAGAGTCATGTTTTTTTGCAGGAGTTGTGAAATTAATCAGCAGAAGTACACGGTTATTTGATGGTTATGAATGTCTAAAAAACATTGAGCAGGGAATATGGCGCATGGGAAGAACTCTTGTGCAGTCTTGATCTGATAAAAAACATTTTAAAAAATGGATACAGTTGGATCTACAGACAGCTTAACATTTACCCTATATTGTCACTGTACTCTGGAGGAGAAAATGTTCTCTGTCTCACTGCATGCTCATTTACTTCCCACCTGTTATTACACCCCTACGACAAATGCAGCACCAGTGGAAAGCCTCCTCACCTCTTTCACATGTGCAAGACACATCCTGTCCACCCTTGGTCTCGGCGCATATTAATGTGTGCTCGCTGCACATTCCAAATGAGCAAAGGTCAATATCCACAGAGCAGTCTTTCCCCTTGAATCCTGCAATGAAAAATTAAGTTAACAACGAGGAGGACAAAATACAACGGGGATATAACAGCGGTAGCATGGATTACACAAAACATTATGCTGTTGCTGTGTGTTTTATTGGGTAAAGACACCTTTTCTTTAGCGGAATTAATGGGTGTATTGATTCTCACCCTCACAATCTACCTGCTATGCAGTATGCTAATCGAGTGAATCATTGAGAGAGAGGCCCACCCCAACAAACTGATCCATATCACATTTATCTGCCCCACCAAACGCATGTCTGCATGTCACTGATAGATACCCGTGTCAATATCTATTGTTGTAAATAAAGGCCAGACAGATGGTGTGACTGATACTCATTACTCGCACAAATAAAGATAACTTTAAGGGAGAGTCCTGAAATAGATCACTGTGTTTTTTGTCGCTGACATCACACTGCTCAAAAAAAGAGAAAAAAAAGAAGACATTTTGGATTTGAACGATACAGGGTGGGAGATTCACTTTACCGGGTCACAGATTATTTGAGTTTTAAGGGTGAAATGTTCCAAAAATGTATCCTGACGCTAACCAAAAACCTCTTTAAAACCAGAAGCCTCTAAACAGAAGGAATGTTCCCCATATCCCCGTCGCATTAATCTGTGTGCAGCCGCCGTCTGCAAAGTAGGTCTCACTCACAGGCAAAGGAATGAAATATTTCAAACATCACATCCTAATGCAAATCCCTTTTATCAAGACTTGAATGTACACACAGAGGACAGCAGTCAGGGTAGATGATGTAGCTCCTGCTCTAAGCAGTCCCCACCTTCTTTACATTTTAACATGTATCCTGAGCGTTGTGCTTTACATCAACACATCTATCTAGATGTTTGATGACCTTCCAACTACCCTTTTCTCGTCATATTATGTATTGCCTTGACTGGTTAATGGACAGCTATTGCCTCCAACAGAGTGTTTCAGAAGTGTTTAATAACCAATTGTGCATGCAATTCACTCTGAAGTTAATGTTGCATGAAGGAATGTCACATTTACAGTGTCACCATCTCCAAATGGGACTCCCTGTTCTGTCTGACAGCTACCAATGGCACAGCCCAACTCTGCTGCAGAATGAAAAGGCAGACAGTGGAACTATTTTTCACTTTATCTCAACATGCTCAGAAGTAGCAGGACACACACTATGATGTTTTTGCTGAAAAAAAAAGAAAGAGAAAACGTCCTCATGCGCCCATGTTCAGTGGTTAATGATGGATTAGTGATGGCTCGGAAAACTGCTGTTCATCAGCATATTTAATTTAACATTCTGGTTGCTTCATCAAGCTGAAAAACTGAGAACCATGTTCTTGGAAAGAAATCATCGACAGCCATGTACAAATATGAAACCTGCATCTCCACCGAGGAGCTCATGTTTCTGGCCTTCTTTGTTGGTCTGCATGCAAGTTAGCTGGGTAGATGCAACACAGAGTTCAATCAAATTTGGTTTAAGTAGTCCTGTCCAATATTTCGCTATTGTTACCGTCAGATGAGGCTAAATATAATCCTAATATTTGGATAACATTATGTTTTAAAATGGCAAAAGTGTTGCCTTTTTCCTGGTTTGAAAGGCTGTGCTACAATAAAGTGATGTCATTTTTCTAAAATACTTTGCACACTTCATTATATCCAGTCATCATGTCCACATTATCCATCAGCTATGAAACTTATTACAAATTACAACAATTTCATACATTGAATTACATATATTCATAAATGTTTGTCACAGCATACCTAGACCATACAATTTGAACAAATATACATTTTTCCTATTTATATACATTATACAATGGATATTTCATAAATGTTTAAAGCCTTTATCTCCACATCTCCAAGGATGTATGTAATCATATATTGCCTTATAGGTAACATATGGTAGCATCACTCTTGATATATGCTAATATTTTGTGAGAGTACCAGAACAACACAAATTCAACTTGGATTTATCAGTTTGGTTCATGTCCATTTGCACCTGAGCAGATTATTCAGCATTTCACATGTTTACTGAACTCTGCCCCGGCTATGACTTCTACATGTCAACTTATCTTTCGCTAAATCTGGAACATAAATTACCACTGTGCCATTCCATTTTCCTGGTTACGCTTCCAAACTACTTGTGGGCTTGAATAAAATGTCACAGCTGCACTTGTAACCAAATGTATATGACATGCACATTGTAAGTCAAAGCAGAATATAGTGCCAGAAATTACCATTATGTATTTAAATGGTACTCACTTCATGGTCGTGAGTGTGTCGTGACAGCATTGAGGCGTTCTCAGAAAAAAACATGGCCGCAATCGACTAATTAGCATGTTCGCAAATCACGATGTGTGTTTTGATGCAGATCCAGAAGCAGAATAGAAATTGGTATATCCACCTTGGCTTGAGAATCCCTTTTCCAGTGCATTTACAGTCATTACAATATTTTAAAAAAATGCTACAGTCATTAATTGTAACTGGAATACACAGCTGGGTGGCAGCCTGAACACCGGGCTGAAACATAGTTAAAGTCTTTTGTGCTTGTTGGTGTGTTTTTATGTACAGGAGAAGAGAGCGAACCTGACAGCCATTTATCTAATTGAATTTCTGAGGAGATAAAGTGATCAAAAACACCTGTCTATAAATCTGTCAGTGAAATCAAAGCAGTAATGGAAGCTTCACCGACACATCTGTGTTCTGGTTTCGCCCAAATCTAATTTGCACAAAAGGCAGAAAAACAATAAGTGCAGATTATTTACCATGATGCACTCGCCGCACCCATGATGTCATATAAACACACAGTGTAACAGGTGCTGTACATGTTTCACGGCAGTAAATGTTTTAATGACTTCACCCACTTTTGTTTGATTTATCGTGCAATAAAACAGAGGAATGTCTGGCCAAGCGACAGGAACAAAGAACTGAGATTCACAGCAACAACCAAATAGTGGTGATATTGTTTCACTGAATCAAATTCAAACGGCCTGAACATAAGGGCCAACTTTCAAAAGAGTACACAAGTAAAACCATCCAGCATAACCCACGATGTTCTTCTGCTTTTGTGGAATATATTAAGAAAATAATTCACCAAAAAACAGACCCATCGTCTGCCTTGTGCCAAACCGTGTCTTGTGTTTGATTTATCAAATATTATGTCTGTAAACGCTGTTCTGTGGATTGTGGCTGTTTACTACTAAATGTGACATTGGGCTCGTAATGCCAAGCAGGCCGGCTGCGCCATTCTGACTTGTGCAATCAAGCAGTGATTAAGTATTTTATTACCGAAGGGCATAGTAAAAAATCAGCCGCCCTCTATTATGGACTGATTATGGATCCTTTTCCGGGAACATGTGTTATAAAATGTCGAACGTATAGTAATGTGTATAACACGGCGTCGCAATTACAATGACAAGGCTGAAAACTACATCTCATAAGTAGTGTTAACATTCAACAGTGTGGTTCTCTTTAAAAGGTCTGCTCGATTTGAACTGTGATCCGCGAAAATAAAATGCAAAAGACTAATTATTTTCTCTAACCATACCAATTATACAGATTTATTACTTCTATTTGCTCGTGTAGAACTTTTAAGATGCCGTTTTTATCTTGTTTTCTAAACTTTCGGAGGACTATGGCGACTGATAAATCCTATCTTTGCCGTCTTTGGAAGCACGCTGAAAAATGATCTGAATGAACTACTTTGCATTCAATGAGAAATAATCTTTTTATTTTAGAAAATTAATGGCGTGATATTTTCGTAAACATGTACCAACTACTTGGTACTTACCAAAAGGACAATGACAAATGTAGTCATTTATCAGATCCGCACACGAGCCTCCATTTAGACAGGGCTGCGACCAGCAGTCATTTACGTTCTCGGAGCAGGTCCTTCCTGTGGGATAAAGAGAGAGAAACAAATACACTTGATTTAATGTCACAGGGAATACAGTTTAAAATATGTCTTAACAAATCCATTTTCGCTGTCACCGCAGCCGTTTAATAACTATTGGGGGTTGTAAAGCTCTAATGCGTGAATAATAATTCAAACCACAACAACGTTCAGAGCAGATGCAGCGACAATTTGTGTTTATTTCCTCAACAATGAGCTGCACCTGGTTTATTGAAGCTGGGGTTTTATTTCATGAGGCTGCTGATTACCTCTAATTCTGCCGGCTCGAAATGTGACTGAATGATTATTTGTTCAGCATGTTTGCAGCCCATATGTATGCACTAATGGTTTAACCTCAACTTTTAGTATCCTCTAGGCAAGAGTTGGGTATGCAATTGATTTAAGATTTAACTGACAAATTTAAAGCTCCACTAGGTCCGGCCTCTGGCAGTATTTCAGACCTCCCAGTCGTCTATGAGCTCTCCGGCTCATAGACGACTAACAGCCTGAAGTCCTCAGGCGCTGCTCTTCTATCTGCACCACTGTCCGCACTAGAGGTAATTGTACTTTTGCCATCATGACCTTGTTGCACCGGTACGAAGAGCGCTCTTAATCATTATGTCAAACAATTGTGAATTCAACTGCTTACACATCACTGCACCACTGTTCAATGAGGACATACCTTCACCAGACAGGGGTGCCAATGGTGACACTCAATACTACAGCAAATGTCCAAGAAACAGACAGACATCTAAGGAGTCGTAACTAATCTTAACTATCTGCATTTGATTTTGGCAAAATAAGATAATTTAAATAAGATACAGTATTGAATCTGCGAGTTTTAACTGAAACATGACATTAAAAGGTACACTAAGATGTTGTGAGGAAAACGTTTTAAAAGAAGAGAATCTTTTGATGACAGAATAAACAAATTGTCCTCATTTCACTTTGTTTATGTTCGCCGGACCCTTCTTAGTAGCTACTTTTCTAGGGTCAAACAGTGTTCTGGGGAGCTTATTCCCCTCGAGGACGGCTTTTAGTATACAGAAATATATGTAAAAAAAACTATTTCTGACTTCGTATTATCACCTCACTGATGTTAAGATTTTTCTTACAAGAACTACACAGTGCATCTTTAAAGTGGAAACAGATTTCCTCCCCGTTGCGTTTCCAAATGGTAGTTAAGACAACCGGATAGTTTCCAAAACGCAAGTTTGTTCCGTCATGTAGTCTATAATGGAGACGTGAAAGCTGATAGAAACGGTGCCAGGCTGCCAGCCTGACTGGATTGTCTGTCAGCCTCCATTTTCCCCGAAGATTTCTCTCCTGTTGGCAGCCACTACGGCGGGAGGTTTATAGGGAACCAATCTAAATACAGATGGTCCCATAATTCTATAGCCGTTACATTGTACAGCAACGTTCACTTCATAACGATATGTGAAAGCGTGTCTACTGCCAGTTCACAGTGATCGTGACGGACGGCTTCAACTGAGCCAGTTTAGCCTTGAACACATCTGGCTAACATCTCACAGGTAAGAAATATCAGAAAAGCTTACGGTGCTTAATGAATGCACACCTTCAAGCTACAACTTTTTGTGTATGAGATTCATTTCTAAAACTGATGATGAAATTAATTATATTATTCTACTGCATTAAGGATTGCAGTTACATGTCACTATAAATCTAGCTCTAATGCACAATGGATACCACCCATCACAGCATTATGACATCTGAGGAACAGTTTGTCATTAGTATTTTGAGTTTCAATCATTTCAGGGTGGCAATTCCAATTTTTAAACAACATCCATCACATTTATCTCTACCTCCGCATTTGCCTTGACCAGTGACCCACACCTTCGACAGGGACAGCTTGACTGTTATGCATCTTGTTACATCATCATGCTGAGTGTCCTGCTTTTGTTCTGTCAGAACACTTAACCTTCAATCTGCTTTTAAAGGTGCTTTACAAATGAAGATATTATTACTGTTATTATACAAAATTTCAATATGATATGAAAAAATGCACCTAATGTTAAATAATAACAAAGAGAAAATTCTGATTAACTTTCTGTGTGAAAGCTGATAATGTCAAGTATCTCAACATTGAAACAGTGGAAAGCTGCTCTCAAACCTGATATTCCTGTGGCTGGCCATGCTAATGGCTGTAAATAGGCTCACACTCGCATCAGATGGTCTCATACCCTCAAACCCTCGGGGACAGTGGCACCGATAATCACTGATTAGGTCCACACAGGTGGCTCCGCTCGCGCAGGGGAGGCTGCTGCACTCATTTGTTTCCAGTTCGCAGAGCGACCCTTCGAATCCGAGTGTGCAGCGGCAGGTAAAGTTGTACTTCTGGTCCAGGCAAACACCATGTTCAGAGCAGAGATGGCCAACACAGTAATCAATGTCCTCTTCACAGTAGATGCCTGTGTATCCTCTGGGACAAAGGCAGCTAGCAACGGATTAAAGAGAATTTCTTAACATTGTATAGAGTAATTCTTTCAACCCCTGAAGGAAGTGAACAGTAAATGTCACGGCTTTTACAATCATTGACATTCTGGGGCCAGAATGGCCCAGGGACAATCGAGATTTGAAAACTCACCTGTAACCATCAATCTCATCCACACAAGTGGCTCCATTTTGACACAAGTGTCGAACACAATCATTGACATTTACACGGCAGTTCTGACCGGACCAGCCAGGTGTGCAGATACAGGTGTAGCTGCTGGCATTGTTCAGCACACAGCGTCCTCCGTTGGCACATGGCTGTCAATAGAAGACAGAGATGTTAGATACAAATGTCACAAAGTAATTACGTCACATGTCTAGGGATAATAATTTGTAGGCTGGGGCTTCTGTATGGAACCACAATGCTTCATTTATAATGGTTTGTTGTGACAAATTTTAACCTTTACCTAAAAACTTTAGCACCTGTTATTTGAATATTGCACTTAACCATACTGCGATTTCAATAACATTGTGACTAAAGGTCATAAAGACTTTCCGTAAAGGTTGTGATGTCACAACTTTACAGTCACAGCCCTCAACCATGCCCTCAGAACAATGGTTGCTAAAATACAGACAGAGGTGAACCTGGAAGATGCTGGGCGTTGCCTTCACAGGCTTGGAACAGCCAAACAATCAGAGCAGACTGGGCTTTTTGGGAGGCAGGCACTAAAACTGAGAAAATAATGTGTTTCTTTTTTTTTTTTTACACCTGTAGGCACCTGACAATTAACACCTCACCTGTGCCATAAGTAAGAGACATGCTGCTTCATGTGCCAAAATGAAAATCAATAAAAAATATTTGTGTAACAATAACACTGCATTTGACTGAGCCAATTCTGGTCCAAAATATAACCATTATTTTACAATGCAACCCCTCATCATTTCTTGCTCCCGGCTGCCAGAGAATGAGCTTCATTACAGCAACATGACACACTCATGAATACTGATTCATGCTTTTTACTTGGGTTCACTCAGTATTCCGTGTAGCCTCCACATCATGTCTTACAAGACAAGATCAATGGTCATTCAGGGCTCAACATTCCCAGTGTTCCGTGTAACAAAACAGATACCCCTGCTAGCTGGTACACATGTATATATAGTCAAGGGGGAAACAAAGTGGCAGAGGATGAGTTGGCTTGGGCGAAGGTGTATAATGCAGACATCATGGCATTCCTGTAAGACGGCCAACACAAGCCTCTCTCCACAGTGAGTGATCATCTCCATCTGTCATCCGTGGATGCTCCTCTTTTCAGGTTTGGTGGTTGCTTTTTTTAAAAACGCAGAGGGCGGATTCATCTACATGTAAAGAAAAAACCTGCGCTTTCAAAAATACAGATATTCATGCGAATCTTCGGTGGCGCTCATCTGTGGCGGCAGAGGTGGCAGCGGCCTTTTCAGTCCTGTAAATGCGCTCCCCTTGTGTATGCCAAGAGCGAAGAAACCCTGACAAACAATCACGCAGTTCCCAGCTTTGTCTCCTTCCACCGTGACCACTTATGAAATCTGGAAGATGTGCAGCCACATTCAAACTAAAAAGGACATAAAAATGTGCTTTAGTGATTTTAAATGTGCAGTACACTGAATATACACTCCGGTTCAGTGTCAGGTTATGGGTGAGATCTGTTGCTAACCACATTTATTGGAGCCTCTGCGGTCCAAATGTATCAATAAAAAGGACAGTAGAAAATTCCCCCATTAGACAACAATTTAATACAGGTTTTTTTCCCGGGTACTCTGCAGCTTCAGCACCAGCTCATTGCTGTGTTTATGGATTATTGCATTTACTGTCAATCTTCCTGTGGGACTCGCGCTTATTTTTATCCCTGTGTAAAACAAAGGATTATCCCACATTTTTTAAATAAGATACTGAAGTCATATTTGATACCTTCTCACTTAAGTCCCCAATGTTGTAATTCAGTTTGGGGTGACTCTTTTGCATGTTACTATAAGTAACCGTGAATATCCCTACTTTCTTACTTAACATATACAAGTTTAAGTGTTTTATTATAGAATAATACGCAGAATTATGTGTGCTTATATGACAAGAATAATCTAACATGCGTGTGGAAAATGTTTTATTACATAAAGTCCTCATTCATTTGCTTATCATGGTTCCCTGCTGTGATGGTAACGATGCTGCGCTTATTTGAAGATTGCATAGAAATTGCTTAAATTTCTTTAAGAGAAATTACCTGGAGACAAAGAGCGTTTTAATCATATGGAGACAGAACAACAGACAAGGACAAATACTTCACTAAATTGGTTCGACCCACTTGAAGGTTTTGAGGGCAGGGTACACGGCAGGTGTATTCAAGGCCGCCTGGAAGATCCAAACACTGAGTCTTCGGTGGACACGTGTTGTTGGGGAGAGCACAAGCGTCTATGTCAACTTCACAACTCTTCCCTTGAAAACCTGAAAGAAAAGATTGAATACATGTTTAAGTGGATGTATTTTTATTTATATTTTGGCTCAATGAGCCACAGAGCAATGGACATTTATTTAAATCTGCAGTGCGGGGCTTTTTTATCCTCATTCTGGCAGAGTGGGTACTTACAAAAACACTGTCAACATGCTTATGACGCCATTGGCTTCTAAATGCTCCTAGCTGCTGTAGCCTCCAGTTGCTCATCCCCTCGGCTCTGGCAAACCAATCGTTGCTTCCAGTCTGCCAGTATGGGATAGTCACCAACGATTCCAGATTTATAAACTGTGGTATACTACAGTGAGATTTAATTCGCTGTGATGGGTTTAATTGTGAGCACTGTTTGAGCTGCAGGTTCAAGCCTGATCTTACTTCTTTGACAAGTAAGAGGGGAAAATTATTTCAGAATGACGGTTCTCTTAATCAGCTGTGATAGTGATCCTAATTAGAGGTCGATTGACACTCGTTTATTGTTGCGCAGATACCGATATTAGAGAGGTAAAAATTCAGATATTAGTACATTGGCTGGATGTTTTGCAGTTTAAAAATACACCATAATTTCTGTATTGACATCAGTACACTGAGAATTTAATAATATATTACCATATGCACCCAAAAATTTGTCCAGTGAGACGAAACATTTTCATCGGTTGCACTGGTGCCGGTCAGATTTTTTTTTTTTTTAAAGTAGACACTAAAAATATTCTTAACAAACACCATCTGGATGCACTGACCGTTGCCTTTGAACATATGTATTCCTGTTTACAATCATTTACATATTTTTTTTAAAAACATGACAGTTAAATTTATCGGTTGCACCAGCACATAATTTAGGTGCACCCAATACATTTAACTGTCATGTTTTTAAAAAAATTATGTAAATGATTGTAAACAGGAATACATATATTCAAAGGCAATGGTTTGTGCATGCAAAAGCACCAGTGCACCAGAGCCCTGCCGGTCATATTTTTCTACATTATAATCTCACATCTATGGTAATCAAAACTAGGTTTTCATATAACAGCATGTCGGGCAACGCACACGCCGACACCTTTGTACCTGTGATAGGTCGATATCCACCTATAATATAGATGAATTGATATATCGATCGAGCTCTAGTCCTAGTTGTGGTCCTTTTTTGTTTAAAGAAAAGGGCAAATGTCAGTTTTGGGCTAGCCCATCTACATTCATAAAATCATTTTGCAACACACCGGATCTGAAGTGACTGTCCCTCTTACGTGGTGGGTGAGCGTCTATGTGGAGATCATGCTGTGACATCAGATGAATGAGGAGGTGGGCTGATGTCTATGTCATTGGGATTATAGAGCGGGAGCCTCCCATCACAGACGTCAAGTTAAATTAGACCCATGACAACCCCCAACAGGCTCAACAGTTATTGTAACTGCACCCACTACACCTGCTCAGAGGCCAGTCAGTATATTCAAACACGCGTGTTTTACGAATCAGCCTATGATGTCTGTATTCACCCTCTTAGTATTAATATAAACTGTAAGCCTAAATTGGACGATGTGAAGCAAAGCTAAAAAGCTCTTCAACATGTTAAGACGATTATATAGTGAGCATGGCGCGCTATTTGACCACTGCTGTATCTCCAATCTGAAACACAGGATAGATTTCCATCGTTTGCACACAAGCTGGTGCCTTTTCTTTTCAGCCGGAGCCACAGTTTGCTCTTCTCAGCTGCCTCTGAAGCTGCCGTTACAGCCGGCCTTAATCCCTGATCATGAATCTCTAACTCCCTGAGTAAACTGGTACTAGATGTGGCCACAGATCCATGGTAACGGAATTCCACAGGGCGCACCCCTGGCTTTCCAGCTTTTGCTACCAAATCTCATCTGTTATCACAGTAAAGCTAAGCCTCTTCCGCTCATGTACCTCATCTGCTGCATCTTCTCACGGCAAAGTGACTTCCACAACATAAGAAAATAGTCCGCCAAGTGCCGGACCACAGGACAAAAGCAAGCAAAGTCTTAAGACATGGATGGAATTATAATTTGGTGGTCTGCTTTATCGCCCTGAGCCCCTACCTGTCACTGAATATATTATATTGCACTGACTCAATAATACATGTTTCCTCAACAACAGAACATGTGTAAAGTCAGACCTGCTTCACACTTGTAAAGCTTACAGATTTCATTGTTATTTCATTGTCCATTCAGCTCTGGGCTGGGGATACATCAAACATTACATGTACACCACCTCAATAAGGGGCTTCCTTTTTGATACTTACCGACCAGTGTTTTGTTATCAACAAAACTGATAGTGGCTCTAATTCAGTGCTACAGGATTGAGTCATAAATCAGTTAGTGTCTTTGCACATTTAGTTTAATCATCTCAAAAGTCAATGAGCTTTCAGAAAAGGCTTTTGGTTGAATGTCTTGAATAGGGTTGAAGGTGAGCAGAAGTTTCACATATTTTCACGTTTCGTTCAACGATATAAAACAGTTAGTAAATACTCCACATTTGAATTATTGCGTCTCTTTAAAAAGAAAAAGGCAGATGCTAACAAGTGGCTAAATGAGACTAACGGGGTTGTCTGGGACAGTAAACGTCACCACACCGAACACGGACACTCATTTACTCAGTAGTCCATCCTTACAGGTTTAAGATGCCTCGGGGCAGTGACATCACGCAACTGCGATGTAATTCATTGGCTTTTCACTTTCAGTAGTTTTATTTACACTTCAAAAATCTTCAAAGTGGTGTTCATCTGTGAAGATCACCTTGCTGAAAGAAACATTTGTTTGCTACAGTGTTTATTTTAGTAAGTAAGTAGTAAGTAATACAAAGAGCCAGTCTTTTACATTTCCTATGTCTCTGCCTTGTTTTAGTTTTCACAATTATATATGCAAAAGTATGGGGTGGGGGGGGGAAACAATGAGGCTTTTGATTCTAGTAGTCTTGTAAATTCCCTCTTAAACAGCCTGGGATAATACATTTAATGAAAAATGGAATTAAAGACTAATGAAAGACTATTTTGTGCTTAGCAACAGACAACGTTAATGAATGGGCTAATTAGCCTTCTTGAAAAATGATCGAAGGGCTCAAATGTAGTTTAAGGTTTAAGGGCTGGATTCGGTACATGGGACTGCAAGTTGAATAGGTCTGCTCTTTTTAAACGATTCTGAAAATAATTCAATTGAGGCTTGAGTTAATTGATAATTAGCTGTTGCCCCACAACTTATCATTATCATTATTCAGAAAGTTGTGGGCTCAAACATGGACCTAGGATTTAAAATAGTTTGCGAGTTCTTCTGGTTTCGGCGAAGGTTTCCTGCAGTCTTCTCCCTAAGTTCAAAGACATGCCAGTTAAGTGAAGTGGAAACTCTATATTCCCTGTAGGTATGACTTTGTTTTTCTGTCTGTGTCTTAGCTCTGTGATCGACTGGCAGCCTGTCCAGGGTTTGCCCCACGTCTCACCCAATTCACGCTGGAAGAGTCTGCAGCTCCCCCACAAACCCTGAGCAGGATGGGTCGTATATACAAAATGGTGAAATATGAAATAGGATGATGTACACTTGAAGCTATCACTCTCAATCTATTTGCACCTTAGACACCCCAAGGACTGACATAGCTCATCAGTTGATGAATATACAATGCCACCTCTGGATGCCACCTAAAATAGTGACTCTAAAGTGCACTGATGAGGAGAAAACACCCCTGTGTCACTAACACTGGTATTGTTTTTTAGTGTTTAATTGAACAAGAATTGAATGAAATCACAGTGCTTCATTACCATCAATTTTACATTTCGCAAAGGAGCCCCAAGCTGGGAAAAAGCAGCTAAAAATAAAACGTCACCTGGCCACTAAGATGCTCTGAGCACAGTGTCTCTGGTCTGTATGTGTGGTAAACCGTTCCAGTAGATCAGGAATGAGCTGTTGCCAGAAACACTTAGCCTGCCAACATCATGAAGCTCCCACGAGTGGTCCATCAGATTACGTTCGGCGAATGTAAATTCTGCTTCAGCCCGTCAGGCACAATAAGCAATTAGAGGAAAACGATATTAATGGCAGTTTCATAATGTGATATTGTGAAACTCTCATTAATATATTTGCACAGTTTGGTTGCATTAAAGTGCTCTGGCTGTGAGCTTGGTGATTTTTTTCTCAGCTGTCAATCACGGGCCGAGGCTGTAAACCGATACTGTGAATAATGTGACCAAGCTGTGCCATGTTGCCTCCATACTGCACAATCAAGCATGTTGTGATCGGTGGCGTGCTGGGAGGCAGCCATTTATACAATGGTTAGTTTAAACAATTTGTAATAAAAGTGCTTCCCTTAAACACACTGGAAATGTTGTAGTAAATCATAATTTTGAATATATTCAAAAATGGAAAAATAACCAAAGCACAGAAAAATATTTTTAGCATAGAAATATGGTTCATGTGATGAATGAAGTCAGGCTGACTTCCCTGGCCCAACCTCCTCGGGCAGGATGTGTCACAGTCTAGGGACCCCGCTGGCAAAGGCTAATCACCTTTGGTTTTCAGCGTACACTGAGATGGCCAGAGGGGCCCTGGCTGAGGATCTTAGGCCACATTCACTGCATACAAATTTTAAAAGGTCTGCAGTGCCGCCTGCTTCCACAGCTAATACAGCTATCACTGAAAATGTTATTACAAAGCTCGAGCTCTGGCCACAGCCCAACATACCTGTAGGACATTGGCATTCGTAGCGCCCTGGCTGGTTGGAGCATGTGCCATTGTGCCGACAGGGGCTGGAGTCACACTCTCTGATCCGAGTCTCACATTTTGCTCCTGAGAAAGAAGAAAAAAATGATAATACAATTACATACAATTAGGTACATTTGCATACATACACCTAAAACTCTATATTTAGTTTCCTCATTTGCATATTGCAAATTTAAAAACCAAGTTTGCCAAAAAAAACCCTCTACAGTGTAAATAGAAGTTCTCAAAGTAAATGATTTTTTTCAATATCTATTAAATGGATGGTCTGTCAGGGTTCCCAATAAGAATCCTACAGAATAGTAATTAAACATCTGTGGCCTTATTAATGTTTCAGGATAAAGGGTGCAGAAACTACGAGAAACATCCCTGTCATGACCGTATGCTAAACCCAGCAGCCAATTCGCTTAGCTTAGCATAAAGACTGGAAACTGGGACCTACTCTGTTCAATTTACTGCTTTGCTCTGTTTGCTGCTAACATTAGCAGGTGCTTTGGACTCATCAAGTAGTCTCTAGCGCTCGTGCTCGTTTCATCGTCTACAATACTTCAGTTTCAACACCTCTTATTCTACCTCCACTTACTATCCTGCCACCACAATTTGAGTTAAGCTCGTGACGGACTAAAACAAACATATGACAGAAAAGACAAAACCTATTTTAATTACATTTCAGTTCAAAAATCTACAGTTGAAATTCTGCAGTATTTTGACAGTATATTAGATGTTTTTCATTAAAGGGCCACTATTTAGTTTCGGAGAAGTAATCAGACCTCAGAATTTTAATATTTACAATATCAATGAGGTGACAACACAAACTCAGATATATACATTTGAGAGTCGTACATTTAAATTGTCTTCCCCAAAACTACAGAGTGCGCATATAACGATAGTTCCTACTTCCTACTTTCCCTGCCCTGCTCTGATCACACACACTCTCAACTTCAGCCTTCATTTGGATCTCAACCGCACACACAGTTGTTTCGCTATCACAGTTACAAAAACTGCTTCTGCGGTAGTCCCCTCAGCAATTTGTGACTCCAGGCCCATATTTTTGCCATTATGACACACAAACACAGACACAGTGAAATCAATACCAGCCAGGCTGTCGCATCTGGTAATAAGCATTTCCCATCATGTTTTCCTGTAAGAGTTTTCTCCTGAAACAATAATTAACAACACATGAGCTTTTAATGCTGCAGGATTTCAGGTCCTGAGCCTCTGGAAAACACAAAGAGAGATGTAAGAAAAGACAAACCCCTGGCTGGACAGGCTCACTTCCTTATTAAGAAAATGGTCCCCTAATAATGAGCTCCATCCAGGCTGAAGAGTGGGCATACGAGGTGGGGGATGCATGCTGCTTGATGGGAGATTTGTTTGGTACTCAGCTGCCTCAGCAGCTGCTAGTTGCACTGCTGTGGATGGGGGTGGGTGTCTTCCATTGCAGGTTATTAATTTAAAATGTCTCATCATCAATAACGGAGCAGCAATGGCATGCAGTGAAAGTCCCTTCTTGACAGTGGCACCCTCATGCTGCAGCACAAACACTATGATTGATATCATCTGCACGGTACCTGCCACAGGTCATTATATACAAAATATGCCAAGCTGTGCGGCAGCAAATTATACAAATCTGTCCCACTAAAACCCCGAGAAACGCCTACGCTCATTCATGGCGTTGAATTCAATTTATTATGAAGGATATTAGCTATTTATTAGAATTTTCTTAAAATCTTTAAATTTGGTGATTTAAGTTATTATGTGTAACACTACTATGTCTTGAAATGATTGGGTGTATTAAATGATGGTGAAAGTCAAACAAAACACCAATTGATTAGTATTTGCCAGATAGAGGTTTAAATGCAAAGACCTTTCAGAGCATTTCAGGTGAAGATGATGGATGCACTACTGGATCTTTGCTTGGCTCTAAACTCGCGACTGCATACCTCCGTTTTTTGTGTCTTACACTGTCATCCACTCCACACAATTAAAAGAATAAATAAATATGAATGACAGCAGGAAAACATATGCCAGCCAATTGTTTTTCTGTGAAAAACAAAGCTCTAAGAAATGAAACCTGAACACCAGGGCTCGAGTAACGTATCCTGAGTTATGATCTGTGATAGAGTACGGCGGGGTTTCTGGGCAAAGCTCAAAATTAAATTGGCCTTTCTATGCCGCATGGCTGTGGAAATTCCACAGCGAAAAAAAAAGAAGAAAGAAAATCCCAAGATGCCGGAAAATGATGAATTCTATCAGTCACTAAGACCTTCCATGGTGTAAGAGACAATTTTCCATTACTGAAGTGGCAACAGATTTCAGCTTTGAACAGAGGGAAAGAATCTTGTTCATGTAGTGCTATGTAAGGGCTTATCTGACTGACAGGTGAGTGTGTCAGGACTTAAAGCTAGATTGGGAAACACGCTAAAGGCCAAAACCAGAGCGCACTGGGCAAGGGAGAAAAATAACATCTGGTGGTTGGTTAGCAATAAAACAATAGAGGAACAATACTGTGCAGTGTTCAGCAAGGATCATAATCCGTGTTTTTGTCAATCGAGGATGTGACAAAGTCGGTATAGAGTCGGTTTACATATAGTTTTTCTCTCAGTGAGAAACAAAGTCACACTAGCAAATGGCTTATCTATAGGTATGGACTGATCTTACCATACAGACTACACAATGTTCTTTAGATTAACCTTTCATTACTTAAATATCATGAGTGGTCTTAACCCAGGAAGGTCTTAAAGCAATAATGCCTTAATGAAAATAAAACCTTACTTTGTTTGTTTTCAATGACTTTGTTCGACTGTTTAAGAGCAAAGTAAACAAAAAGGGTTAGGCCCCCTCCCCCTTTAAATCTCAAACTCTGTAACAACCCTCTTTTCTCTTCCTTTTCATCTCCCTTGTTCCCATGCTTTTTTAGAACAGTTGTCACTGATAGCTTAACAAGTTCCGGCCATGTTTTCCGAGCTGGCAGCTAATTAGGAAGCCGTTTGCCAGAGTACTTGGATTAAATGCAATCAGCAGCGGGCCTTAGAAATGTCAGGCAGGCAAGGGTACTGGTAAATAAGCTTCAAGGTTAGAAAATCGCTTCATCAACAGAACTGGCCTTTGCTTAAAACTCTGTCGCTGGCTTGTCCGACTTAAATCACAAGCCAACCACCGATTTCTGGCCTGAAAAAGTCATTTTTCCACTTAATTTGCACTTTAAAAGACATCCAGTTATGTTCTACAATGTAGATACTAGTTGCACTGGATCTGTGATTGGATTTCAACTAAACAAAAGTGTTTTGCATCAGGTACTGTTATTCCTGGGCAACATCGATGCAGAAAAGAAACAAGCTAATACCAATTATAATAAAAAAAAAATGTAATGATCACTATAGGCAGCTTCTGTTTCGACCTCCTCAGGATGGTCAGAGGTCAGAGGTCAGGTATGGAACAGCAGCATTTGAGGTGGCTGTGATTCAGACATTAATCAGAGAGGATGCTTGCAAACATGAATGTAAAACTGACAGGTAAAGAGTGGCCTCTGTTCTTGTTATGTTGACCCGCTGACCTTTGTGCAATCAATGCACAGCCTTAGAGGTCTTTAGGTGAACTGAACGTGACCCGCTGTCCCCAAACTAGCTAATCTCAGATGTGGTATGGTGTTTCTCAGGAAAAGTCCAAGTGTCAGTCCATGTCAGAGTTATACGGTTATTAGCTAAATCTGCTTCAGAAAATTAACCGACCTTCCACCACATTCACGTTACAACACCACTGCTGTGACGTTCTACAAGCTCTGTACTGTAGGTGGATTATTTTCTAAATGATTTTTCGACACAAAAACCTTGTGAACGTTGAAGGATTAGAACAATGTCAAAGGTATGCTACACAAAGCTATATACATAGGTCATATCGTCAGAATTAATAGAATAGTTTTCATAAAATCGAAGCCTGAAGCTAACCTGCTTAAACCAGGTTAAAGCTAATGCTAACAATCCCAGTAAAAGTCAACCATTCACTATAATACTGCTAACATCATACACTTTCATCCCACAGGGTTTGCTAGGCTGTCAAAACAGTGTCAGGTCAAATTCAAAAGCAGGTGCTCCTAGGAGCTAACACGAGCTAATGGTAAGCTAGCTTACCCGCCCAGGACAAAATGGAGGCAAAAAGTAAAAGGGCGCTGAAGAAAATCAAAAATGTCGAAGGGGAAACAGTTTTCTCAGAGACTGAAGGAACAACTAGAGATAAAACACCAAGAACTAACTTACATTCACGACATTGCTTCTATTGTCCCTGCTGGATGCAAGGTCATTATATTAACACCTGGATCCAGTGTTGGAGGCCGGGAGCCCCGTTCATCCCAATGAAAGCTGCTCAGTTGCCAAAAAGCCTGACTTCCCTGCTATAAAATCACTTGGCTCTTGCACCTTGCTGGGCCCACAGAGTATGTGCACTAGAGACTTCCACCTAGCGAGCTGGCAAAGTTGATCAGAGATTCAATTATTCAATCTTGTAGCTCTTCTAGACGTTTTGAGTTTTATTCAACTTAAGCTCAAATTATGATAGTCACCATTTTTCAGCCACGTCTCTCGCAAATGGAAGCTCATTGGAAAAAGTTCTTTTGGGGGTCCAGTGCATCGAGTAATGATAATTACACAGATCAGCCTCTATGAAAGTTGGCTTCAAGCCCCCGGGGGCTTGTTTAAACATGTAGAAACTTTTTAGCCATACCAACTTAACATTCATGGTGACTTTAAAATGGCTTATTTGAGCCATTTGTGGTCAGTTTGATTCATGGTTAGTTCTACAAGTGAATTCACTTGAAATGCAGCCTGAGTCATGGCGTTAGTATTTTTATGTTATCTAACCAATAATGCTCAGTGGGGTAAGCTGACATGCAAAATGAATAAGAAGTAGTAGGTTTCGATTGGGCATCTGGTTGGATTAAACTTAATATAATCCACCTACTTTTTTTGCGGCAGGAACTCCTCATTCAAATTAAATGGCTGTGTCTTTACCAGGAGTCTCCTATAATGAGGAGGGCTGAAGCTGCGAACGGATATTCCACACAAAGCTTTTTATATGGCATAAAACCATGATGGACACCAATATTTAACCAAAATAACTAATATTTGCTGTAATCACAGTAGAAGTGCAGTTATTTTAGCATGATACCAATTGTGCACTTTGATGGAATACACAAGTTTCTCATGATTTGTTTATAAGTCTTAAGCCATTTTATGCCATCTGCCTTAAAAACAGCAACAAAAAGCAAAATGGACTCATTTATAATTCATGGCCTGCTCTCAGCGCGAAGCCTCTCTGTGTCAAATGTCGTACATGGGACTGCAGACTGTCTACACACTGTTTGGGAGGAGTCACGTATTCAGAAAACGACTGCCTTGTCACATCGTCACGTAGCTTTGTACATACATTGCTTATCCAGGATGTAAACATAGCAGCATAATAAACGTCAAACGAAGAACACAAATCTGTGCCAACAGCCTGTCACTGTCAAGCTATACCAGTTCAGCGTCAGATTCTCCCTGAACATCAATCAGTCACTTCATGCCCCACGACCAACCTTCCCACAAGGGTTTCTACAAAGCGATCCATATTTGAGATATCCTGCCAACGGACAGACAGATGGAAAGGGGCAGAAACAGATAATGGAGCAAAGATATCTCACCTGTGAAGCCGAGGGGACATTTGCAGGTGTACTGAGGGGGGGATGATGGCTGATTCGTTGTAATGCATGTGGCTCCATTCAAACAGCTGTTTGGATTTATCAGGCAGGCGTCGCCTACATATTGACAGAACTCTCCGATCCATCCTGGGGCACAAACACACTGCAGAAAACAGTACAATAATTGTTACATCAGAGCACAGTACACTATTCTGAATAAACTTATTAGTCCATACCAACAAAAAGTTTCACACAGAGGACTATGTTTAAGAGCCACAACATGTGTCCATCATTGTACTGGTAGCACTGAATTTCAACTGAAACAATAAGGGTTGAATACACACTACGGGATTTCCGCCATTAGAGGACTCGTAATCAAAACAAAAGAAAGGACATAAGTAGTGTGGGATCATGGCAGTCGTCTTCGATGTAAAGATTTCAAACTGTTATTACAGTTACAAACAGTCCAAATGTCCAACCAGATGAAACTCAACGTTGGCTGGACTAAAATTACGTTTTTCTCTTGGTCATTTTTTCGTTTTTCAGACATTTAACAGGCAGAAATATAATATCTTCAAGTTGTTGGATTTTAGTTTTAAGGGTGTTTGGTGACATGTCACTGCCCTATTGGATCAACAGTGGAGGAATAAAGTCCATTTTACCCTTACAAACCCTTATAACCCCGATTTCAGTTTAAAACATTTCAAGTATTTAATTACTTTCACGTCCATGTATTCTTATTATCATTTGAAGTGCTATTATTATTATTATGTATATGGGTCAGGCGGTCACTTTATCTTTGATGTTTTCTTACTGTGTGCCCAATATAAAGCACTTTGTGACTTGTGTCTGTGAAAAGCCCTATACAAATATGTTTCATTATTATCATTATTATCATTATCATATAAACCCCTATAAAACAAATGTGTGGTTTCATACATTATTCCTCTGATCTGGCTGTAAACATCCTCAAATGACTGTTCACCCAAATCACAGGAAGCCCTGCCTCAACTGATGCCTTACCTTCACAGATAGTTTTGGTTTAATTTCCTGAGGTTTGACATATGCTCTGTTGAGATTTCTGCCACTTTATCACAAGGATGGAGGTGAACAGAGTTTGTAGCACTTGAATGAAAAATGACTTTGAATAAATTCGGCTGCATCTTTTATATCCAGAAAGAGTTATATAGTCATCCAGGGACTATTTCTTCCTGGCAGTTGTTGACACTGAGGCTACCAGTCATTCTTTCTGGATATAAAGGTCGCCACAGATTTCTTTTTTTCTAAATGCAGAGATCACCGCCAACAAATTTAAAATGTGCTGAAAGCGACTATTGAGAAACAAGGTTGCATAAATTCAAACCTATGTGCATGGATTGATACCACTATGGGTTTTGTAAGTAAAATGTTCTCATTATTTTAAGGTGATACGACCCTCTTAAGCTAAAAACAAGGCACTTCAACCTCAGCCATTTTTTTAATCACAAATCCAATGTAAAAATATTCCTCTCTAAAAGGACTGCTTACCAAACGGTAAAATCATTTCCACGTGACCTCTAGTTTCACTCTCTCTGCTAAGAGCATCTTCATGGCGGAGGGAATGAAATGATCGGGTTACTTTTACCTTAACTACACAATGGCTTTTTCGTACTTAAAGGAGCCCTTCATCAAATACATAAATGAAAATAAAAAACATAAAAACAAGAAATTGCCCATTTGCAGCGAGCAGAGCTTTTTGATTATGTCTGACCCCCACTGGCACGGAGCATCTAAAAGTGGATTTTATATGAAGAAACACTCACAGTGGTCTAATGGAACAAGACTGATGGAGAATAATTAGGAGCTATGGGGCATTACGGAGCAGTCTCAGGTGTTGTAAAAATACAGACTTTTGAGGACACTGAGCAATAGAGAGGCAAATTAGACCAGAACCTGTCCGTCTGATCAATGTGTCCACATACTCACAATGATTAATGGGTTTGAATTGGATTACCGTTGTCTGTAGAAATCTTCTATCAGTGACGCTCCTGTTACTCTCTTTATTTATTTTTTTTACTTTTCTTAAGTATCGAACTAAAGAAAAGTAGCCTCATTTATTTTGAAAAGCAGATGCGTGTTATAGACCTTATCTATCTGTTTGCACCCTGATGGCTACATTTCTATTGATAGAGGCATCATTAGAAGAAATTATATTATCTATCCTTTGGAAAATATAACATGTTGAAATGTAAATACAGTAAGGACATGAATGAGGTAGCACTTACAATAAGATACACAAAACTGCGAGTAGGTACTAAGGAGCGAGCAAGGAATGCCTCATGAACGACTTGATTGTTAACGACTCATTAATAAGCAATTCTTGAATAACTGCAATTCAAGGACTAGTAGATGAGTTTCTAGAATACAGACTGGGATAAAATATATACATTAACCTTTAAGTAATGATTAGTTCACAAATATCTGTTAATTGGCATACTAATCACTTTCTTGATGAGCTGACAGGCAAGAATTAATGATAACTCATTAAATTACTAAATAAATTAAATTACTAATTACTCATTATTAAATATGTAATCATTACTTACTCTTTTTGTGTAACTTCAAATACAGTGAAACACATACTGAGTAGTTGCCAAGGAAACTTGTAAATGAGTAACCGTATTGAGTAAACTTCTTGCACATTATGTACCACTTACCTTTTCTCTTCTACCTCAGTATTTTATTTTATTACATAGCTAATTAAGTATTTTATGGTCTATAGTATCTATATATATATATATATATATATATATATATTAGGGCTGTCAAAAGATCAATTTTTTTAATCGCGATT